>PVJC01023912.1:5315-26051 GCA_004026665.1 Murina feae | reverse complement strand
GCCTGGGAAGCCCACCAAGCAGGCCGCCGACCCCCTGCCACCTCTTACCCGCTCCCCGATGCCCCACAAAGGGCCTGGGAAGCCCACCAAGCAGGCCGCCGACCCCCTGCCACCTCTTACCCGCTCCCCAGCCCGCCACCTTGCTTTCCCACTTCCTGGTGCCCTGGTGCCCACTTCCAACTGCCAGCCTAGGCAGGCAGTTGCAACAGAACCCTTTGGTTTGCTCTAGTTCCGTGGCTGTTGGCCTCCATCTTGGCTGGGTTAATTTGCATACAGCCGCTCTGATTGGCTGTTGGCCTCCATCTTGGCTGGGTTAATTTGCATACAGCCACTCTGATTGGCTGGTGGTAACGGTCACATTTGCATGTTTCACTTTTATTATAGAAGATATATATATATATATATATATATATATGTATATATATATATATATTTAATATATTTTTTTGATTTTTTACAGAGAGGAAGGGAGATAGTTATAAACATCGATGAGAGAGAAACATCGGTCAGCTGCCTCTTGCACATCTCCTACTGGGGATATGCTTGCAACCAAGGTACATGCCCTTGACCAGAATCAAACCTGGGACCTTTTAGTCTGTAGGCCGACGCTCTATCCACTGAGCCAAACCGGTTAGGACCAGAATATATTTCTTTCATTTATCTTCATCATGTTACAGAGTTAGCTATACTTTGTACTGTAAATTAATCCAAGACAGTGAGGCTCCAATCAACTGGGATCCCAATGTACTTGAGAGGTTTCCAGAGAACTTTAGACCATTTAAACTTTAGAACTAAATCAGTACAAGCATCTACAAGTATCTGTACTAAAAGATTTAGCTCTCCACATTCTATAAAATAGGCACTCAGGTTCCTTTTATGGAAGATTGGCTCAGAGAGGAAGTAACTTGTTCAATGCCACACAGCCAGGATTCAAACCCAGGCACTGTAGTTTCTAGAGAGCATTTGTAACCACTATGCTAGTGTTTGGTTTGGTACTACAGGCAGGGAGGCACCTCAATATGGAGGAGGTTCTAGGAGATGTCCTATAATGTGAGCACTACTACATGCAAATTATAACTAGGTATAAAAAGACACAGATCTCCCAAAGAGCCTATTTGAGTTAGAGGTAAGGCATGTACACGTGCCTTTCCTAAGCAACTAATAATGTTGTAGGGAATGGTAAAGGTAAGCGTTATGGGCTCCATTAGTGGTCTACACACCATGGGACCTTGACCACTGGTCCACATGGTGGGATGTGCCTGACTGGAGGAAGTCCTGAGCAAATGGCCTTTTGATCTGTTCAGTGAGAGGCCACAGCTGCCCTGGAGTCTCTACTAGCGATGCTGGTTAACTTTTGTCTACTCTGCCTAGCTCAGGTTTCTGCCCACCTGACTCCCTGGATTCACGGGGACTCCCTGACTCCCTGAACCACATACACCCTCATGCTTTGCTCTCCATTTCCTTAAATGATCCAATCTTCATATATCATGCTTTTCAATATTTTTATTACTTTATTCTAGTGTTACCAAATTTCTTTTACAATTTTGTTTAAAAAAATGTAAAATCAAACAAGTAAATGGGAAGAGGGTATGAGGGATAAATGGTGATGGGAAAAGAAAACAAAGAAAAAACACACAAGTAAACGTATACTCATCCTTTTGTTCACAGATTTTAATGGGTATCTGTTTTTATGAAATGCCATCCTTACTTTGCTAATTGCAGGACTTAAGCAATTAAATAAGATGTATCACATGACCAGGCCAGTAAGATTAAACCACTTTGAAACTGCAGCATACACTGATTCATGTAACGGTTTCAAATAAATGTGAGAACATACATGGGAAATGAAGTACACATTTTGATGGAATAAGTAAATCTGTGAAAATATTTAATTCTGAATAGAGTAAACCAGACAATAAAGTGTAGCATGACGTAAGGTCAGCAGCCCATGACAATTGAAGGTTAAAGAAACATACATGAAGTCACACAAGAGATATGGAAGTGACATTGCCATACCAGGCATATTTAGAACCTAGGATAGATCCCAACCCCCATGCTCCCCAAGGCTCTAATATACATTTTTTAAAACTCATTGCTGCATGTTTCTAACATTTAAATTCACTACTTATTTTTACGAGCTATGTGCGAATTTCTGGGAGTATATAAAGTTAAAAGACACATAGTCCTTTGCTCACATGGGGTTTGAAAACCAGCAGTTTAATTGGGCAACCACTATTTCCCGTGTAGAGAAATCTGAACTTATGGGACAATAATGTTTACCAGCCAAAAGTTTGCCACAGGAGCCTATACAAGAGCAAGATTACTTAAAGCAGTATGCTCTGATGGGAGAAAGTATGTTTATAGAAGTTTAGCTTAAGTTCATCACTATTTGTTCCTTTCTTATACAATGTCAAGTTTTTATATGAAAGCCAAAAAATATATTTGTTTTGAAAAAAAGTTGAGCTTTATATAATTCAATCCCTTCATAGACATAGGAAGTAGTAACAGAAGATAGTAATTTTACAAAGCATATCTTGAACAGAAACATTACAAAACATTTGAACACATATGAATTTTTAGCATACTAAAAAGAAAAGTTCAGATATATCTTCAATGATTTAAAATTATTTTCAGTTTCTTATTTTAATTCCAAATTAATTTTAATTTTATATTTGGATAATAAAGAGTCCTACATTTCCCATAAAAAAACAAAACAAAACAAAAAACTAACACTCACTAGGCTTTTCTTTATTTTTTAAATGTAGATAAGGGAAAAGATGACAAAAACATAGTCCATAATTTCTTAGCCTAGATTACCCTACAGATATAAAACAGAAGTAACACACATAACATGTGCAGAAATGTACAAACTGAAAAGTAAAAGCCTTCATTCTTTCCTCTTTCCACTACTATACACTCTTCCTAAAGGCAATAACTTTCCCCTCCTCAGTTTTAAAAACATAAGCTGAAAATGCCTGCAACTCATCTTTCAAATATATTTTTTGGCTCTGCCATCTCTATGGGCTCAATGCCCAATTGGAAAACTGGCCTCCAGTAGCAATGCCAAGGCACCCTAAGTCACACAAAAAACACACATCCAAAACGGTCTGACATTTCTGTATTAATTCCAGGACTCCTATTTTCCCCGGATCTGTCACATTGATTATCCTTTTGGGATGAGCTTTAGAAGTAGGGAGGACAATGAGTAATTACAAACAGTGCTTTATCTTTGACCACCTGTGCCAAGGTTTCTTTAAGATAAATATTAGGAAACTTTATCAACTGAAGGAAATAAATATTTAAACTTAATAAAAACAGCCAAATCACCCAATAATGTACTACATTTGTTCTCATCTTCAAACACAATTTTCAACTATTTACTATGTGAATGATGAAAAATTTCAGGTTTATGTTGCATTTTTACAGGAAACAAAATCCCTGCCCTTGGGAGCTTAAATTCTACAGTGGAACCTTGTTGCTCGAACTTAATTTGTTCCAGAAGGCTGAGAAACAATTTGTTATAAAACTGAATCATTAGAAATAATGTAAATTGAATTAATTCATTCCAGACCCCCACTTGATTCTATTTTAAACCTTTCTTATATACAGTACTAGAGGTCTAATGCGCAAAATTCATGCTCGGGGCGGGGGGTACGTCAGCCGGGCCTGCACCCTCTCCTATCCAAGACCCCTCGGGGGATGTCTGAGTGCCGGTTTAGGCCCTGCAGGATCAGGCCCAAACCTCTCACAATCCAGGACCGCTGACTCCTAATTGCTTGCCTGCCTGTCTGCTTGCCTGCCCCCTAACTGACCCCCCCACCCCCGTAGGCTTGGTCGCCCCCTAACTGCCCCCGACTGCCTGATAGCCTCTGCCTTGGCTCCTGCCACTGTGGCTTTGTCCAGAAGGACGTCTGGTCTAATTAACATATTACCCTTTTATTAGTATAGACTAGGGGCCCGGTGCACAAAAATTTGTGCATTTGGGGGCGGGGGATCCTCAGCCCGGCCTGTGCCCTCTTGCAGTCTGGGACCCCTTGGGGGATGTCCACCTGCTGGCGTGCCTGGCCAGTCTGGGTGAGGGCCTGAGGGCCGTTTCCAGCTGCCCACAGTCCCTTCAGGGTTCGAGTCCCTACTGGGGTGCCTGGCCAGCCTAGGTGAGGGGCTGAGGGCCGTTTTCAGGCTGCCCACAGCTCCCATTGACCCAACGTCCTAGCAAGGCTGGCTGGAATCAGGTTTCTGGGGTTTATCTTCTATAACTGAAACTTAGTTGCCTTGAGCGGAGGCCTAGATGGCAAAGCCTCCTGTTTGCTTCAGTTCCATGGCTTCTATAATTGAAACACTGTTGCCGTGAGCAGAGGCCAAGCAGGCCTAGGCAGGCAGTTTCCTCCATTGCTGGTGCAACGGAAGCCTCCTGTTTGTTCTAGCTCCGTGCTTGGCTGCTGGCCGCCATCTTGGCTGAGTTAATTTGCATACAGCCACTCTGATTGGCTGGTGGGCATGGCTTGGGTGATGGGCATGGCTTGGGTGCAACAGAGTGAGGGTCAATTTGCATATTACTCTTTTATTAGATTAGATATGTCTTTTTTTAAATGCTTCTTGAATTTACAGAACCATTCCCTACTAGCCTTAAAGGAATTTTTCATATATCACTGCCTGCAAAATGCTATTGCCGGCTAACTGCTTTACTTTTATCCAATCAACAAGTTTTTCTACCTATTCAATTGCCTGCAATTGCTGTTTTGTGAGCACTTTCACACCCTTAGCAACATTAGCACTGTTGATGGCCTCTTTATGTTTTAAAATAGTGCTAATCACCTGCAAGAAAAGCACTCTTTCCAAAAAGCTTGATGCTTTTTGTCATGCTGAGTTATCAGAATGAAAGCGTTGTCAGGTTGAAAACTGAAGTTTTGGTGGACAACCAAGACATTTTTGTCTGTTAACTTGGTCGAGAACTGAATTGTTTGAGATGGGAGACTTTCAAGAAATGAGGTTTGATTTTAGTGGGATATAAGAAAAGAAATATATATTAGTATAGAGAGTAAAGAAAGATAGAAGGTGATAGCAGTGTGTCTGGGGGATGCTATTTTGTACAGAATGGCCAGGGAAGACCTCTGATAAAATGGGTATTTGAGAAGACACATGAGGGGAAATAAGGGAGTAATTAATGTGAAAACCCAGGAGAGGACATTCCAGGCAGGAGAAATGGCAAAGCAAACAGGCCATAAAGAGAGAAACTAGTTGGCATGTTTGAGGAGCAGCAAGCAGCTGGGCAGACTGGAGTGAACAAGGAAAACAGGAGTCAGGACAGAAGTCAGGAAACATCGAGGTCAGATCTGGTAGGGTGTTAGGTCTTTAGATTTTGTGCTGTGAGAGGGGAAGCTACTGGAGGGTTCCTATATGACTGGAGGTAGGTGGGGGAAATACTGAGACAGTTACGAGACCTTGAGACAATCCAAGTGAAAGATGATGCTAGTATGTTTTAAGTAGTTTTTTCTGCTTTGAATTTACGGTGTGTTTTTCTTGTTTCTGAGGGGAGAGATAAGTGGCCATGTTAGATTCTGTTTACCTACTATAGTAATACAGCAATCTTGTTTATATGTTACACAGACAAGATTTCGAAGTCATCAAGTATTTTATATTTTCATTTTTTATACTAACATTTTTGATCTATCTAAAATTGTTTTGTGGGTAAGCAGTAAAATAGGCAAAGGCCCAGTACACAGCCATGCAACTTACTCACTGCACAAGGGCACCAGGCTGCGCAGGGGCTGAAATCAGCCAAGCAACAGTGCACTGAGAAGCAGAGCCCACTAGAGAAAGAGCCTCCTCCAATTCATACGGAGGTACTGCACGCACTAGAGGTGGCACTGATGATAGAGCTCAAACTCCAACCCATTGCTTCCACAGCAGTGAGGAGCTAATCCATCTCCCCACACTGATCTGAATGCCTCCTCCATCCAATTCTAGTTGTGGCTTCTTGCGTCTGTGGTGGAACCATGAACCTCATTAAGGTTGAAGTTCGTCATTAAAAACATTTTTTAGTGTGTCTTTCTCACAAGTCTTAACTTTAGGAGTCAGATTGGAAGCAAATTTTAACATATTAGAAAGAGTTGGATGAATAATTCCTCATTTTCGGATGTAACAGAAAAGAAGCACTTCTTTGCCTAAAAACTTTAGCCTAAGTACAATAAGGAGATTCATTTCAAAGAGCCTGTGTTGACCATCTGAAAGGCTTATCATCCTTGAGGTAATAGCTCAACTCACAGTCTCAAGTCCAGCTGTTATAGGAAACCGTTTTATTTCCACTCAGGCCGGGCATTAGAGCACTGTAACTGGGAAGTTCTTATACAACCGACATAGGACACAAACTTTCAAGATGGTAGAAGGTAAGTGGATGCACCCTTTGTGAATGGTGAGGCACTATATATTCCATGGCTCGCAAACAAAAGTGAGAATCCTTCAGCTGTTTTTTTCTTCTCTTCCAAATCCTCATTATGCTATTCTTGCCTTAGTGAGACAAGACATAAGATTTGAACCTTCTGCCAAAAATCACAGGCTTCTTTCTCCCAAGACAAACAAGCATCCTATATTCCTATATAATAAAAGGGTAATATGCAAATTGACCCTAACAGCAGAACAACTGGGAATGACTGGTCACTATGACACACACTGACCACCAGGGGGCAGATGCTCAATGCAGGAGCTGCACGCTGGTTGTCAGTGAACTCCCATAGGGAAAGCTCTGCTCAGCCACAAGCCAGGCTAACAGCTGTCAGGATAGTGGTGGTGGTGGGAGCCTCTCCCGCCTCCTCAGCAGCACTAAGAATGTCCGGCTACAGCTTAGGCCTGCTCCCCACTGGCAAGTAAACATCCCTTGAGGGCTCCCAGGCTGCCAGAGGGATGTCTGACTGCCAGCTTAGGCCTGATCCCCTCAGGGAGCAGTGGGCCTAAGCCAGCAGATGGACATCCCCCGAGGGGTCCCAGACTGCAAGAGGGCACAGGCCGGGATGAGGGACCCATTCGAGTGCAGCGGGCCTCTAGTAAAATATAAGAGAAATGAAAATGTGTCCACTTTGCAGTTTTATGCTTATGCTAAAAATGTCCTAACTGATCAGATACTGTTTTCTCTCCTCTACAAAGAAGGCTGCAGTTGGAAGGGATGGAAAATGGAAGGAGAGGTGGAAGAACAGTTGCTAGTTCTCTAGTAAGTAGCTTCCTCAGATTCTCCTCCTCTCCTCTAAGTGGACTTTCAGAAATAAAGCTTTTTCCAGAAAGCAGTGGTTTGTCAGCCATGCTGTCAAGGTTGCTGAAGAATTCACTAGACTGTAGCTAAGCTTATGGTAAGAAAAAATCTAAGTTTATTGTCCAGCCTCAGAGTAATCATTTTGTGCAAAGCAGTAGATTGAACAATGAGGAAAGAAGAAGCGCTGAAGGGCTCATTTGCATAGAAGATACAGATATATAACTTTACATCATCAGTTTTATGTGAAGGAAACATGAAAATGTTATTTTGGATAAGAGCAAGAATTTCTAACTTGGATCTTCTAGATCCAAGTCATGTTTTAGTGCTTCAACTATATATGCTTAAATATTTTTAGTTGAGATATATTAAGAATTTTCTACTTTCCAGCAATCTTCACTGTCACAGCAGTAACAGTGACAACTAGAGCTTTAAAAAAATATCAGGCATCTGCATGGAATTATATTTGGTAATTTTGATGTTTACATATGAAATAGATAATTTTCAGTGCCCTTTTATACCAATTTTTTTCTCTATCACCAAGGCCAGGTGTAGTTCATGCTTCCATTTGGGGGGCTTACTTCTTCATCTAGAACTATTCTCTTACAAGTTATTCCATACTTCAAAATTATTTGTTTATTCTGACCTCTGCCTCTTCAAATCTTCTAAATAACAAAATCTCCTTCTATTCCTTCAAGCTTCCACCAAGTCATTTTGTATGTAACAGAATGATGATTATTCCATTTCTAAAGGGTTGCTAAACCACATTGAAAACCTTTCCTTTTCCTTTCTAATAGTCAATGTCACAATCAAGAGGCCCAGTAGCAACACCACCACTAAATTATATAAACAGACAAAGGAGCTTGGTGGTAAAAGTTAAAACATCCTGTATAATAAAAGCCTAATATGCTAAGTATCTGGTCATCTGTTCAACCAATCAAAGTGTAATATGCTAATGATATGCTAAGGCTGCTCAACTGCTCACTATGGACATACACTGACTACCAGGGAGCAGATGCTCTGACTAGTAGGTTAGCTTGCTGCTGGGGTCTGGCCAATCGGAACTGAGCCCTCCCACAGTCCCTCCTGGGCTGGCCAATCTCCCTTGTCCCTCTCCATCCCTGACTGTGCACATGTGGGGTCCCTCAGGCTGGCCTGCACCTTCTCACAATCCAGGACTTTTTGGGGGATGTTAGAGAGCTGGTTTTGGCCTGATCCCACAGGCCAGGCCGAGAGACCCCACTGGTGCACTAATTCGTGCACTGGGCCTCTAATTAAGATATATTGAAAACATAATCTTCCCATTTCAAAGTTAAGAAAATTGGGCTTTGTGTAAATCATTTTATCTAGTTTTCAATTTAGACCACTTAGTGAAAGGTCAGGAACACGTAAAGGAATGGTTGCCTGTTGTCTTGTTATGAACCTATCACATAACAGTTCCAAATCCAGGATATATAAATTTTCATGGTAAAACAGCTCCTGTCTACAACACCAAGCCATTTATCATATTAGTTGGCAAAAAGTAGATGAGATGTTAGAAGCACAAATTTAACAAATACTATTTTATTATTTACAAAATACACAGTGATCAGAAGGGTACACATCACAAATTATGAAAGAAAAAAGTAGAGACAAATGCAATGAACGACAACAAGGTACCCATTCACATGGAGTTCACTGACAACAGTTCTTTGTTAAAGTTTGACAAGAAGAGTAGGTACATTGCTGTGTAAAAAAACGGCCAGTTTCCTAGAAGTACACCACTACCAAAAAGTAGAAAGTGTTGGTAGTGTGTCTAAATGCATCCTACAGTAGATTATAGCATAGATAGGTCTAGTGTTCTACCACAGAACCAGTAATTTTAGGCAGGAATCTGTGAGAGATTTGACAGCCTATCTTGCTGGAAGAGCAAAGCCCCAGGACCAATTAACTTCCCTACCTTCCATAAAGCTTTGTTCAGGTGACTGTAGAATGTGGTGTCAAACACCCCATTCATTTCTGCTGCAAGTTCCCTCAGAACAGACACTGTGGACTCATCACTGGCATTCAGAATCCGCACAAAGAATTTATTCCACAATTCACCATCTTTTAGCCTAAAAATATATAAAAACCATTTCTGTGAATATTAGGCATGTAAAAGTTAAAATTCTTTCTGTGTTTAACTCAGTGGTACATTTATGTACCATATGATTTAAGGTAATGCCTAGAACTCTAGAGTTAGAGATCATTCAAATAGTACTTTGGAAGTCCAGGGTGAAACTTAAAAAGACTATCACAGTGGGAAAAGCCATAATACAATGCACTTAAAAAGTCTCTCATCTAAATTTATAAATTTCCTCTGTATACTAAGATGTAGCACTTCTCTTCTACAAATAGAAGAAAAATGAATTTTATCTCCTCTACTCTAACTTTCCTAAAGTCTAGATCAGTAGAAAGACTATAAAACCTCTCCCCCTGCCTAGTGGTTTATTATCTTCACAATCGTCTGAGAATCCTAAGCTTGACCAAAGTAACTGCTGCTTAGTCTATGATATTTGTACTCCCCCCGACCCCCCAAATCAGAGAAGCTCCCATTATTGTATAAGGCAGAGCTATTAGGAAATCCCAACTGACCCCACCTGTTTGTTTGTGTTAGACCCACATAGGATCATAAACAACTGGAGGTACCGGAATCTATCCTATGTGTCTTGCGTTATATTTCAAGCCTATTTTTAAAGTACGTATTGGAGGTAAATAATATTGGCCAAATTCTAAGTTAAAGAAAGAAAAAATGCAATTCAATTGTTGGGAATGGGGAATGGAGGAGAAGGGGTGTTAAATTTTCAACACTGATTTTTTTAAAACCAAAGAATGTATCTGTGATACCTTGGTAAACTTATTCTGTAAAGTTATTAGCTCTGAAAAACTAAAGTGAAACATGGGCTATTTAATAAGTTTCATGATCAGGCTTGAGGGAGTACTAAAGTTCTGAGACCAAGCAGCTCTTATTAAAAGAGCATATACTTCTTCACCAAGGAAATTAAATTCTCTGCTTTGGTTCCACCCATTCACTAAATAAATAATAGCCTACTATTAGTATATAATTTAGAAAATTATTATTATGAAACGTTTCCACTAACATTTTTAACTAAGAGGCTCAGTACTACAAGTGCAGTCTGCATGATACATCTAGGTCCAGAATGATGTCCTGAAGTCTGAGTAGTTTCTTGTTTTTAATGACCAATTCCTTTGTCCTGCACTAGGTGCTCCACTGATACTTAATAAAAACTGTTGAAATTAATGAAATCATGGCATTGGGACTAAGAAGACTAAGGCTGCTAAAGCAGAGAGAGCACCTGATAGAAAAAGAAAATTATTTGAGCAGGCAAAGACCCTGAAATCACCAATACTTACTCAGAAATATTTTGGCTAAGTTTCCAGAGGGACCCATCCCAGAAGACCTGTAGGTGTTCCTTGAACAAGAGTAAATGTGCTAAATCTGCTATACCAAACAGATCTACCTGAAATCACAAAAAGCACCATCAGCTAAAACAATTCTTTGCTGCTTATTTAATTATTTTTATTTATTTTTAGAGAGAGGAAGAGAGAGAGGAAGGAAGGCAGGGAGAGAGAGGAAGAGGGAGAGAGGGAAAGACAGAGAAAAAGAGAGAGAGAGAGACAGAGACAGAGACAGACATAGACATCATTTGGTTGTCTCTCACACTCACCCTGATAGGGATCAAACCTGCAACCTAGGTATATGCCCTGAGTGGGAATTAAACACGCCACTTTTTGGTGTACGAAACAATGCTCCAACCAACTGAGCCACACTGGCCAGGATTCATGGCAATATATTTATATAGGAAGTTGAAAGATACTAGAGTATCTTTCAACTTCCTATATAAATAAATTGCCAGAGTGATTAAATGTATTTTATGACATATATTTTGGTAGACTGTTCCATACCCTTACACTAAAGGGAGAAGCTCCCCCAAAGAAGTGATCAATGGAGCCAACTCTAGGAACTATCCTTAAGAACAAAAGGCAACAAAAATATCTGGACTGACAAATTCAAATTTGTAGATCTACTGAATTTGCATGGACTCCAGCTGTGATTTAAATGTGGTCCATATGACTAATTCAGGTTCATGCTACATATTCAATCAGCAAATGCTATATGTCCAGAACTGAGTCAGAAAGAGTTGTGCATATAATGTATAAAACACTTTACATTTGTCCTAATGTTCCCTTTATATTTTTAAATTTAATCCTCACAACTATTATGTACACAGAGCAGATTATCCTCATTTTACAGAGATCACAGAAAATGACTTACTATAGGTAAGTGCTAGAAATAGCCCTGACACTTAGGTTACTGAGTTAGTCATGGGTTTGCACGTGTCTGTGTATATTCTTTAATGTTGTGACAAAAAAAAAAAATGGTATATTTTGCTTGACTTGATGATAATTAAAAATTAGGTCATCTAACCAGGAGAGACAATATCAGTAAACACTAGCTTTTACAGCTTATCTAGAAAAGAAAGAGATGAAGAACCCTCTCCATATTTGCTCAGGCTTGTTTTACACTTACCTGGTAGGGAGAAGAACAGTTAGCCAGGATCTTTTGTCCTTCCAGGATCTGCACAGTCCGAAAACCGCTGATGGTAAAAACATCTAGCTGTGCTCGAAGGTCCACACTGTAGGAAAAGTCCACTATGTTCAAAGCTTGATTGTTCTTATCACAATCATAGGGATCGTAGATTCTAAGCCCAGATTTAAGAGAAAGAGATAATAAAAAATAGCCCATGAATGAAGCTGCATAGCTGGTCTTAAAAAAAGAAAAAGAAAAAGAGGCACTGCAGGTGTGTCTTAGCTATGCCAACAGCTCCCCCCAGTGGTTAGTTTTGAAAATACACCTGTAGGAGCAGTGGCAGTGTCCGTCCGTCCATCCACCCAAGTGGGCAAGCGGGGAATGTCAAGATTCCAGTTTAGTGACACAAGTATTATTGGTGCATACCTAAACCATAGTGCATGGTCACCACAGAACGCTTATCATATTAACACATAGAAAAGCAAGGATTTATACACTGATGAGAATTATGATGGAGAAAATTAAGCTTTTATAGGTGTCATAACCTTTCTGTTTATTATTATAGATTAGATTTTCCAAGTTTCCATTTTCGTTCAGATTCCTTTCTCCCAGATTTTAACAGAAAATATAGGACTTTTTTTTTTTTTGTAAAGTGCTATCTATATTGTAACTTATCCTGTTTTCTATTAAACTAACACCAAATTCCACCTTACTCTTATTTCAACCCTTATTCCCTAAAACAAAAAACAAACATAAAAACAATTTTGTAACACTAATTCACCATTAATTTTATTTCCTTGGGTTTACCTATTCCATGCAATAAAGCCACTATTCAAAGAGATGTAGGAACTATTTATGTGAGAGAAAAGAACGGATTCTTTTTGTGTCTCTCTGTCTCTGCCTTTCTCAGTTAGTTCCCTCAAATTCTGATTGACATTGGGGCAGGTCCTCTATTCTTAAGTACGGCTTTGATTAAACCATTCATGTATTTCTACAGCACAGAACTATTTCACCTTAAAATTTATATTTGCTCCCATTTTATATGATGCAACTGTTTTTGCCATCACAAAATTGTAATTTCTAGATATTTTAAAACTTGAGAGAGATAGGAAAAATGGTTCTTAGGTTAATAAGCAGCAGCAGGAAGGCCTCCTCACTCTCTAATTGGTCACTCACTATTACCTTGGACAAGGCATTTCACTCTTTTGGGTCTCATTTCATCACAAAAATATATTTAAGCACTGCATTAAATGATTTCAAAAGGGTCTTTTAAATCCTTTTGAGTGTATATGAAATTTCCTAACAAATTGACAAGTCATGACAAAAAGAAGGGATATCTAAATACGTAGTGCACAAATGCCCAATCCTTAAAGGACTTAGAATATCCCTTTGCTTAAAATTTTGGTAGAGCTGAGAATTCTAGCATTATCCTCTAAACTTTCAGTGTTGTGAAACACGGTGAAAATAAAAACTATACCTTTTCACATTGGGAACACATAGGGGAGGGGGGAGTCTGGTGGTCACAATGGTTGGGGGAATATAAGTTGCATTTAATTGGATGGGGTGGGGGCAGTTATGGGAGAATAGTGATATAAAACAACCTAAAATGTTTGGAATCGACTGGCATGAAGAATTATATTATCCAAAATACTTTTGGTGCCCTGGATGAGAAATGCTGCTATACTATGCCTGGAGAAGACTTTAGGATTCTCCTATCTCAGGAAAGAAGGTGGGATGCTCCAGTTCTTTAGATTATAATTGCAGAAATACACTGGGGATTCCTTTAATTTCCATATCAACTATAAGTTAGAGTTGAATTGAGTCTTCTCTTACAGATTAAGTAATCAGGAGAAATGTAAAGAATGATTGCTGATTTTAGTGTACATCAGTGGCCTCAGAGAAAGTTAACTGCTTACCCAACATTGGGGTAGACACAGGGTTGGGGCAGACAAAGCATCTTTAAACCAAACTGCTTTACTCAAATACCATGAGACCAGTAATCACTACAAAGGTATGCTGGTCCTCTAGTCCTTCTTATAAAACAAAAACTGTGGACTATGCCTTCCTTGTTCATGCCTTAATGTGTCCTTTCTTTATTTTTTAATTAAATATAATGGAGTAACACTGGTTTGCAAAACCATATAGTTTTCAACTCAATAAAACATCATCTGCACGCTGCATCATGCTCCCATTGCCCCAAAGTCTCTTTTCATCCTCATTCTCCCTCTTAGCCTACCTCCACCTACCCCCTGCTCCCCTTTCCTTCTATCACCACTGTTGTCTGTGTCTATGTTATATATATGTGTGTGTTTTTCTATTCTTAATCCCCTCCCTTTTTTCACCCAAACCCCTCCCCTCTGTCAGCTGTCAGTCTGTTCTCTGTAGCTATGAGTCTATTTCTATTTTTTTGTTTATTCTGTTCATTACATTCCACATGTAAGTGAGATCACATGGTATCTGTCTTTCTTTGGTTGGCTTATTTCACTTAGCATAATACTCTCCAGGTCCATTCATGCTTCACAAAAGGTAAGATCTCCTTCATTTTTATAGCCAAGTAGATTCTACTGTACATGCCTTAATATGTTCTATATTTTCTCAGTTCTTAGTATTTGGGCTTTATTTCTTATTTCCTGCTCTCCACTTACCCCTTGAACCTGATGGCTAATAAGCTGGGTTTAATTTGAACACTAAGCCCCTTTTCTCGGCATAGTTTGCATTTGTATTCTGGTTTTTACCTATCCTTCTTGGCGATTACCTTAGTTTGGCTTGACTTAAGCTTTGGCCTTTGAAATGCAGCAGTGCCTTGGTTTTGCTAGCTCACTCCCTAGATTTGTACTGGTCCCACTCAAAGAAAGACTGGACAATCTACTTTACATTCCCCCAAATATTCATAATTTATTTTCTTTTTGACAGAAATTATCATAATGCTCAGAGTGGTTAATTATTTTTTCTGAATTAATGTATTTCCAAAATGTTATTATTTTTCCTTTGAATTCTTTTAAATTATTGACTGTTTAAATGGTTATTGACTTTTAGGTAGCAAATATTTTCCTAACATACTATGTTTGTCCATGTGGCATTTATTGAAAGGCAAGAGAAAATGGCAACTATCTATGTTTGAGAGAAAGCTAACAGAAGCATAAAAGAATGAAAAGGACCCACCTGTTTCTAAAGAGCAGAGTACTTGGACTCAAATCACCATGGACTATTTCTGCTTTGTGCAATTTCTCCACTATTGTCAGAAGGTTGTAAACAATCAACACTGTTATTTCATGCGTAATCAATTCGCTGTGCTGAACAAGATCCTGGAGACAGAAGGACAACAAAATTCACCATCTCTTAAGTTAGGCTGACTGCACTTAAACTCAACACCTTGCTTGCTGCTGCTTTGTCCTCTCTCTTGTTCTCTACTAGAATTGGGGGCTCTTTTGTAGGTTGGGCCTCTGTCCCAGTTTTAACACTACTCTCCTGTAAGATTGTTTGTGAGGATTTAATTGAATAATGGACTAAGAGCAGTAAGGACAAACCTGGCCCATAAAAGGTGTTCTACACATGGTAGTTTTAAAATACCCTTATTCCAACCATTTAGGGAAATCATACTATAGTCAAAATATGCAGCAAAACCTTCTTAAGAACATTACAGAGAATAAAATGTTACACTGTGGTTGGGTTCCAAACATAATCCAGTGGGGGTCATAGTAAAAAGCTCTGTAACTCTTCTAGGATCTGTAAGCAAAGATCCACACTTTTGTGAACATTTACTGTAGGAACTAGACCAGGTTCACACAGTAAATAGTGGCAAAAATGTGTCTTGTGCTTCTGCAGGAGAAGAGAAGAAACCATGTGAAACAGCCCAGAGTGCTCTGTTCTTAACAGGACCCGCCCCACGGGAAACCAGTTACTCGGAGCCTACCAGACCCGGGAAGGGACTCCCGCCCACTCTGGCTAGCCTGTTCCACACCAGGCGGTGGGGTAGGGGCGGACAGAACACAGAGACATAGGCTCCTGAAAATAGAAACCACAGGACTATACAGTGCTCCCCCTCCCTCCCCTCAACCTATCGCCACATTACTAAAGGTCTGTTTACAGCAGTTCCTTCTACCTCGTACACCGTATCGGCTATCAAGAAAAAATTACAAGAAATACTAAAGGCAAAACCAAAATTTGAAGAGACAGACCAAGTGTCACAACCAGAGATGGCAGGGAAATTGGAATTAACCAACCAGGAACTTAAAGCAAGAGGGACCATGAGCTGATGATAATCATAGATGACAGCGGTCATTACACAATTATCTACTTTTGCATATGTCTGAACATTGACATAAAAGAGGTTCTCGGTACAAATAACTGGGAAAAGAAACTGATCAATGCTTTCATTTATAATGAATGAGTTGGTCTACTTCTCGAGGATTAACAAGAATTTTGTATTAAATTATTTTGCTAAATGGAACACTAATCTTTCTACTTGAGGACTTGAAATTGTTTTTATATTATTGCAAACCTGAAGGGTGAAGCAGTTTGTATACTGGTGCCAAATAATACAGCCATCTTGGTACTGATAATAGCTGCACAAATAATCACACTCCTCATTTACACGTTCCTTTAACTTGAGGTTAATATAAAAGTCCCATGGGACAGTTTGAGAAGATACCTGGTAAGAAATGATATTTTAAAAATAAGAGCAATTAGAATCTATGGTTATTGTTGGCAGATTAAAAACATTCCCTTCAGCCCTTCTAATACTCCAACAAAAATAATAGTAAAGGGATATTTTGAAAGGCATAAATCTATAACAAAAGAGCTGAGAGCAATCAAACCTATGCCATAAGACCATCTGCCTCTCCTTTCCTCTTTCTAAAATTCAATAAAAACATATTTTAAAAAATTTCTAAGGAAAAGTGTTTTAAACCAAGAAATCTAATATTCAAACTAATAATCAAGTAAAGATGTGGAATAAGAAATTTTCAGAATGCAAGATTTCAAAAAACTTACATCCTATGCATCCCTTCTCAGGAAGCTACTAAAGCATGAGGGCTTAAACTAAGAAAGAAGAAAAAAATGGAATCCAATTAAGTGGGCATCCAATCTAAGAATGAGGTAATGTGAATCCCCGGGATGGTGGTGAATGAAAATTTCAAAATAATATTGTGTGTATGAAGTCTAGAATGTAACTTGTCAATACTGGAGCAGGGCAAAAAATTTCAGATTTTCTCAAAGATAAAATTAGAATACTGAGTATGTTTGGACATTAAGAGAGTTACACAATAGCTTCTTATTTTTGATATCTGATCCTGGAATATAATGGTGAGTGATTTCTTGAACCATCAGTGATTTTCCGATAAGAAGCTTATAGGCTATTCAAAGAATTTGATGGTACCATGGGGACACAGTTATTGCTTCAATTCACTCTATTTATAAGGTAACTGTAATGACAAGGAATCAGTCCTACCTTTATTATGGTCAACTCTGCAGAGTTTCTTGGTGTCACCCAGAATAATTTGTAATCTTCACATATTAGGTATTCTTGTTTAATGCAATAATCCTCATTACCTGTTGAGGTTTTGATTGCAATTAAAAACCACTGGAATATATATAGGGCCCCTCGCTTTTACTTCCTGGTTTAAAGGCTAATAGCACCTTATAATTAGCCATTTAGTAGCAGCTAGAATACTTTAAAATCATTTGTTAGCCAGGCTGGTGTGGCTCAGTGGTTGAACATTGAACCATGAACTAGGAGGTCACAGTTCGATTCCCAGTCAGGGCACATGCTAAGTTTGCAGGTTCAATCCCCAATAGGGGGAAATGCAGGAGGTAGCTGATAGATGATTATACCTCATCATTGATGTTTCTATCTCTCCCTCTCCCTTCCTCTCTCTGAAATCAATAAAAACATATTTTAAAAAAATCATTTATTAAATACTGAAAGAAGACAGAAGTCCTATTATTAGTAGGACAAGAACTTATCAATGATTCTGTTTCTTATAATCTAGAAACATGTATTGCTCAAAAGTATAAAGCTCAAGTACAAAAATAATCACTTATTTATACACTGTCATACACAAAAGGACATGCATTTAATGGTACTTACACAGTTCAATTTCCTTCTCTATTTCCATCTTAGGCATTGGTCTATCTTCTACAAAAAACTCTGCAGAAGCACTCAGCTCTGGTTGGGATTTTAGTAGTAGTCTGCGACACTGTGAACACCAGGGTGACTGAATGGGGTTTTCTGGGGGAAGAGGAGAAGTTGTAAACCTAAAATGAGTATTATAACAGAAGGAAAAAACAAGATTGCATGATCAATACTGCTAACCTAACAAAACTCATCTAAAGTCTTTATGATATTACTAGAGATAGAGACCCAGTGCACGAAATTTGTGCACTCGAGGGGGAGGTCCCTCAGCCTGGCCTGTGCCCTCTCACAGTCTGGGAGCTCTCAGGGGATGTCCGACTGATGGCTTGGACCCGCTCGGACATCCTTAGTGCTGCCACAGAGATGGTAGAGGCTCCCGCCACCACCACTGTGCTTGCTAGCCATAAGTCCGGCTCAGGGCTTCTGGCTGAAGGGTGCTCTCCCGATGGAAGCACACTGACCACCAGGGGGCAGCTCTTGCATTGAATGTCTGCCCCCTGGTGGTCAGTGTGTGTCATAGCAACCAGTCATTCCACTCTTAGGTCAATTTGCATATTAGCCTTTTATTACATAGGATGTTCTGCTAGTACTAATATATTCTAGAAATTTCACAATTTATGCAAACTTTTTCTAGAA
This sequence comes from Murina feae, assembly GCA_004026665.1. Lineage (NCBI taxonomy): Eukaryota > Metazoa > Chordata > Mammalia > Chiroptera > Vespertilionidae > Murina > Murina feae. Next base: position 7,472 of record PVJC01023912.1, on the reverse strand, counting down.
AAGAAAAACAGTTCAGTTTGCTGAGATAAATAAGTGTGCACTACACATGGATGTAGATGTTTGTTTACAAGTCAGTAGTATATGTGTACTTGCCTGTAGCCTCATTAGTAAGCTCCAGTTTCTCAGGAATATGAAGACATTTAATGGAGGAGGTGCTTATAACTGAAGCAGAAGATCCAGAGAAGCCAGAGGAATGAGTGGCCTCGCCGCTGTCCTCAATAATTGGGCTGAAAGAATTACAAATCAGTCAATCCTCATAGGGAAAATACATGTCAATTTTATCTGTAATATAATATTTTGATATTTAATAGTCTTATTTTCAAAGGCCATTATTTTCCTGAAACAAAAGTAGATTCATAATCAGAATCTAGGTAACTTTATCTACCCTGGTTAACAAGCAATACCTAGCATTAAATTTCTAAACTTAAGCTTTATTTACCTAGTCTACAGTAAATGCCTATTCTATATCTATTCTAAACAATTGAGAAAACTGAAACAGACACTAACTTTCTTCCTGTTGATCACTTCTCTGGATTTTTTATTCTGCAAAAAGAAAGGGTCAAAAAGAAAAAGGGACACCAACATCACTCAAGGTGAAAACATGCTAACAAATCTGTTAAAAAGTTTGTTGGAGAAAAAGTCTGAAAACGCAGTTTAAAAACAAAAATTGGCAAACTTAAGACTATTCCTGAAGCTGAAATAAGTTTGCTAAAGCTGGCCAACTTTTAAATATGGATAAATCATAAGGCTTAGTCTCTGTCTCTCTATGCCATTCCCTCATAATTATTCTTTGTTCATTTCCACCTCTCTATCCAAATATACTTTTAAAAAAGACATCTCTAGTTGCCTAACCAAAGTTAGTATTAAGTTATTCTACTATTATTTTAAACTTAATGTTAAAGGAAAAAGAAATGCTTCTTCTCTTCCAATCAGGTACACACCATGTTCCTCCTGGGCCTCTTAAGTCTCCTAACCATAAAAATGTACTTTTCTGACCCTCATATTTAAATCAATTACTAAATTCCTTTGACACTTTTATCTGGGGGAGTCCTATTGTCAAGCAAAGCACTTAGCACAGTACATGACAGGTAGTAAGAGATGATAATTAATTGCTACAACTGATTAGCACACACAATAAGAGAGCACTTAACCTGGTTTGTGCAACATGTAAATAGCAATCACCTCAGCTTCTTCATGCTGTGAGGTGAACTGTAGATAGTGGCACAAGTAGTCTGTTGGTCCTCAGAGGTCTTCATATCTAGATCCTCTTCCTGCAACAGTCTCTCAGGATCAGAAGGGAGATCCTTCAAGGATATTATCTCATGAAAAGGAGTGGATACAAAACGAGCTGCTCTAGCAAAGTCACAGGAGTCTTCTGGGTTAGGACAAATAGTTACGTTTCTGAAACCTGTGATAATAGCATCCTCACTCAGAGGCTCAATTCCTGTAAATTCATCCTGAAATAAAAATCAAGTAAAGTTCAGCTAAAATATTTCAATAAGCATATGGATGCCCTATTATTTTTACTTAGTGAGACATATAGTAGCTATGTGATTTTCAACACAGAGTACAAAAGTAGTGTATCAGAATCTCTAAGACAATTTAAAAAGCACATCATAACATTTGAAGAAAAAAGTTTTGTATCATGATAACAGCAAACTACATTTCATCAAAAATACAATATGAGGAAACTCCACACAACATACAAAGGAAAAATACTGGGCAATAGTTTTTCCCCCAACCAATTTCATCTAAAAACTAAAGGGCTAAAACTATTTTTCTTTTTATTTTGACCCAGAAAATGTTCTGATAATTTGCTATACTACTAGTTTTTAAGTAATCTTCTATGCCAAATAGTTGATTTTTATTAAAAGTAATTCACAATCATGGTAGAAAAATATGAAAAAAAAATACAAAGAGAAACATTTAAAATACTAGGGGCCCGGTGCACAAAAATTTGTGCACTCGGGAAGTCCCTCAGCCCAGCCTGTGCCCTCTTGCAGTCTGGGACCCCTGGGGGGGATGTCCACCTGCTGGCATGCATGGCCAGCCTGGGTGAGGGGCTGAGGGCTGTTTTCAGGCTGGCCACAGGCCCCTCAGGGTTTGTGCACTGGGGGATGGGATGGCTGGTGAGTGCAGGCGTGGACGTTTCCAGCC
>PVJC01023911.1:0-25951 GCA_004026665.1 Murina feae | reverse complement strand
CCCGCCCTGCTGCTGCCTAGAGAGTTCCTTTCTTCAGTAAGAAAAAGGCGTCCGCTTAGCTTGGCATAACTTGTGTGCGTGAATGGAAGCGAAGTGAGGTCACCTGCCCCTTCCCTTCTTCCCACTCTGCCTCCTCCCCCGCAGTTCACATATGACTTCTTCGTCCTGAACCCTCCCAAGTCCGTTTCTGGAAGCTCTGTGTGTGTGCGTGAAAAAGTATATTCCCAAAGGTCACTCATCTGTAAAGAACAGGGCTGTGACCAGCATCGCATTTCTACCTCTTCCCAGACACATCCCCTCTCCAGGCTAACCCCTGGGTCACCTCTCTACCTCATCCTTGGTGAGCTTCATCAATGGTAATCATAGTTTCCAGAGATCACGGGCATGCCCGTCCCCCTTTTGTAAAATTTAAAAATGTTTTAGATCCCAGATTTAAAAAAATTTTTTAATTGATTTTAGAGAGAAGAAGGGAGAGGGATAAAGAGATAAACATCGATCAGCTGCCTCCTGCACACCCCCCACTGAGGATCGAGCCTACAACCCAGGCACGTGCCCTGGCCAGGAATCGAACCGTGACCTGTGTTTGTGGGTTAACACTCAACCACTGAGTCACACCAGCCGGGCTATTTCTTCTTTATAATTCTCCTGCCTGCTACTAATCTGAAAGACGTGTGTCATTTACCCTCAGGGCTAGAGGTGGTAGTATTTATGAAATGACATATATTAGGGCTTTCTGAGTGCTAAGAAGCTCCGCGCATGAATTCTAAGGGGCACAGCACTGTCACTTGCCCATTTGACAGGGAAGAGACAGACAGGGAGGCACAGGGGGGCTGAGGCACTTGCTAAAGCCACGTAGGTAGGAAATCAGGGCCAGGGCCCAACCCAGGTCGCCTCACTCCTGAACGCACAGGCATGCCTGCATGATGCTCTGGATTCTGTTCCCACTGTTTGGGTCCGACATGGTGTTTCGTGTTTCCCCGGCTAAGTGCAAATAGCCAAGGCACCGTTTCTTTGTTTTTCCATTCAGATGACCGCCAACCCTTCCTGCTGGCCTCCGGCAGGGCCACAGGAAGAGAGCTGCAACGACTGTTCCAACTTTTCAGCAAGTACTGATTATGTGGGGAAGTCCCAGACTTTCCATAAGGCGAAAGGCCCCCATTCTTATAGGAAGTAAATACATGAAAAATGTTACTTATAGGTAATGGGTAAATTTGGGGGTAATTTTAATTTCTCATGTATACTTTTCCCATGTTTTATATATTTTATACAGTGGGTATGGATTTTATTTGTCATCTGAAAGGCAAAGAATATTATTGCAAAGAACCCAGTGTATTATAATCCCTAGGGGAGAAGAGTTGGTAACTATACAGACCATCCCTCTTTAGAAAGAACACATCAGCAGGGGCATGGCGCCTGGTATGTGTCATCCCCTCATGCCTTTGCCGTGAGTAGGACAGTGGAAGGATTTGGGCTTTTATTTTGAAACTAGAGGCCTGGTACATGAAATTCATGCACTGGAGGGCTGGGTGGTGGCCTCAGCCCTGTCTGCACACTCTCACAATTCGGGATCCCTCACTTCTTACCACCTACCTGCTCGCTGCTCCTTGGCAATGCCATGGAGGCAGGAGAGGCTCCCACCATCACCGCTGTGCTCCCCAGCCATGAGCCCCGCTTCTGGCTGAGTGGTGCTCCCCCTGTGGGAGTGAACTGACCACCAGGGGGCAGCTCCTGCATTGAGCGCCTGCCCCCTAGTGGTCAGTGCACATTGGTCGTTCCACCATAACGGTCACTTAGGCTTTTATTATATAGATGAGAAACCACCGGAAGCTTTTGGTAAAGGAATGACATAAGTCAACTTAGCTTTTAATGTATCCCTATTATTGATTATACTAGGTCCCTTGGCCTGGCCTGCGGGGATTGGGCTGAAGCTGGCTCTCCGACATCCCCCGAGGAGTCCCAGATTGCGAGAGGGCGCAGGCCAGGCCGAGGGACCCCACCAGTGCACGGAGTCAAGGGAGAGCTCCAGGGCGTGTCTAGCCCATCTTGCCCAGTCCTGATTGGCCCGACCCTAGCAGCAAGCTAACCTGGTCGGAGTGTCTGCCCCCTGATGGTCAGTGCGACGGGTTGAACGGTTGAATGAACTGTCAGACACTTAGCATATTAAGCTTTTATTGTATAGGATGGGGATTTGAGGATGTCACATATATATATATATTCAACAGAACTTGTGATAAAACTAACAAACATTGGGTAAGGCAGGTCTCCTCCTTGAAAATAAGACAAGTCTGAGTTTACCTTTTCTTCTCCAACACCTGCTACTCTGACTCTATAAAGCCATTGGCACTTCTCTCATGATGCTTATGGGTTTGGCAGACAGCATCAAATTTCAGTCCAAAAACAATAATCAGGACAAACATTGTATTAAAATAAGAAACAATTTCAAGTAAAATATTAACATTCATGGATTAGTATGCATCAAATAATATTGAATTGAAATATAAGGAAAAAATTATAAATACAAGAAAAAAATGAGAAAAATAAAGCAGCTGTGGGACACTTTAATACATTTTTCTCAGTTTTTGACATATCAAGTAGGAAAAACCATAAATGAACAAGATCTAAATATTATAATTGAATGAGGTTGATTTAATCAAAAATATATCACAGCCTATTAATGGTGAAAAATAAATCTGCATGTCAACAGTAGAGAATTTACTAAATAAATAAGATGGGCTAAAATAACCATTAAACAGCTATTAAAAATGATATTGATTGTAAACATACACACAGAGAAAATAAACTAAATGGGCACATTGAAATGTTAACATCAGTTATCCCCAGATCTTGTAGTTATGGGTGACTTTTATTTTCTTGGTGATGTTTGCATTTAAAATCCTTTTCAAAGGACATTTTTGTCTCTACAATCGGAGAAAAACATAATTGACCTTTGCTTAATGATTGTGATCTTATGACCATCCCACTTGATTCTCACAACTTGGGAGAAAAGGCAGGGTACAGGTTTTACTGGGGAGGAATCAAGGCTTTTATTTTTAACTAGAGGCCCGGTGAACAAAAATTTGTGCACTAGAGGTGGGGGTCCTTCAGCCAAGCCCGGCCTGTGCCCTCTCACAATCTGGAACCCCTCGGGGGATGTCCACCTGCTGGCTTAGGCCTGCTCCCCGGAGGATTGGGCCTAAGCTGGCAGTCAGACATCCCTCTGGCAGCCCAGGAGCCCTCGGGGGATGTCCACTTGCCAGCGGGGAGCAGGCCTAGGCTTCAGTCGGACATCCTTAGCACTGCTGAAGAGGCGGGACTCTCTCACCACCACCACTGTACTGGCAGCTGGCAGCCTGGCTTGTAGCTGAGCAGAGCTCCCTCTGTGGGAGTGCACTGACCACCAGGGGGCAGTTCCTGCATAGAGTGTCTGTCCCCTGGTGGTCAGTGTGTGTCATAGTGACCAGTCATTCCCAGTGGTTCTGCTGTTAGGGTCCATTTGCATATTACCCTTTTATTATATAGGATGTCATAGTTAGTGACGGGGACTGGGCTAGAAGCTGGATTTCTGACCTCACATCCTGAGGACTTCCCAGTGCATGTTGGGGGATAAACCATGTCTCCACAAAGGCCTTGTTTAAATGCAGCTGGTGCACCTGGCTGGTGTAGCTCAATGGGTAGAGCATCGGCCTGTAGACTGAAGGGTCCTGGGTTCCATTCTGGTCAAGGGCACCTACTTCATTTGCAGGCGCCCTCCCCGTGCAGCAGGCAATCAATCAATCAATGTGTTTCTCTCCGTTGATATTTCTCTCTCTCTTTCCCTCTCTCTTCCACTATCTCTAAATTTCAGTGGAAAAATATCCTCGGGTGAGGATTAAAAAAATAAAATAAAGGCAGCTGGTTCAGCATGGCAGGTGATCAAGGCCCCGGGGTAACAAATTCTATAAACTCATGCAGTTCAGTAGGGCCTGTCCGCCCAAGGTGATGGGCGTTAGAGGCGACCACCTCTGATCAGTTAGTTCTACATGAAGCAGGAGCAGAAGGAGTGAGGTGAGTGCATTTTGATGGGAGCTGAAGGTAGAACCAGTCATGGAAGCCAGAACTGTCACCTTTAAGGCTCTGGCACCCGAGGGACGAGCTCTTCCTAGGGAGTGTGTGGTCTAGAGTGGCCATGGGAGAAGAAGTCACTAGAATATACACATGTGAGAGAGCCTGCATCGTAGGCCAGCCTGAAGGCACTTGCAGCATCGCTCTGGGTGTCTGCAAACCAGCACTGGGATTCCGGGTCAGGACTGGCTCTGGGACCTGCCTCGAGTTCCCAGTCAAGAAAATAGGTCAGTAGGGCACCACCGTCCATTGCTGATGAGCCGTCAGCCATCCCTCAGTTTCCATTTCCCCGCAGTCGCTCGCTGCTGTTAATGCTTCGCTCCGGCTCACATAGATGTCAGACTCCTGTTCCGTGGAAAGTGTTCAGGGACGCTTTGAGGGCTGCCTCGTAAATGTCAGGTCTTCAGAGACTGGTTTTATTCTTCATGTTGGAATGTTGTTTCCGCTTCTTGCTTCGGGGGCCGTAACTTTCTAATCTCTGCACAATATGTAAATTCATATAAATGTTTTTACCGATGGAATTTTTGTTCTGATGAAAATAGCTTTTTGATTTTTTTTCCAATTCCTTAACAACACATATCTTTGTGAAAACTCAAACCATCATGCAAAGTCTAAGAAGAAACTAAAAATCCCCTGAAATTCCACCAAAATAAGATAACCGCCATGAACGTTTTGTTCACTGTCTTTTCATACTTTTACTCCATAAACACTCGTATGTAACTTTTCATAAATTAGATATTACACATGCTATTTTTTTATTCCAAACTCATTTCCCCTTCCCTTTCCCCTACCTCCATCTGTGCCATCAGCCCCAGTGACATCACCCCCAAAGACATCAGCGCTAACAACCAATGTTCACTCTTCCATTTCTGTGTCTGATTAGTGACATAAAATGGGAAAATGGGTGCTTTACCTCCATGTGTGTTTCTGGAATTTTATAAATGGGGAAGCCAGAATTTTGTCATTTAAAAAATGACGTTTTATGACTCATTTCTCTGCTTTTCAAATTTTACGTCACAGAAGTCTCTCAATTTGAATGGTAGCAGATGGCCCACGGAGTGGATACGTCACAACTTATTGAACCACTGCGCATAAACAGCATTATGACGGACAGCCTTGTGCGTGCGTTCTTACGGGCTAGTGCCCTTACTTCTATAGGAGAGACCCTAGAAATGGCCTTGCTGGTCAGAGATATCAATATTTTAAGTGTCAATAGATGGTCTCAGGTGGTTTCCCAGATAGGCTGTCAAACTTGCCTCGTCAGCAGCCGTGTGCACAAGGACCCCATTAGCAGCAGCAGGCGTTCCCATTCTTTCTCACGTTTGCCCCCCTGAATGTTGGGAACTAATGTCGCTCTCTCTCTCTTTTTTTTTACTTTAAATTTTCTTTCCTCTGACTGCTTGTGGCATCTCTCTCTCAGGTATCAGTTATTTGGATGTGCCCCTTGGTCCACTTTCCCATTCACTTTCTCCTATTGGGTCTGCTCATCAATTTCAAAGCATATGTTAAAATATTGCTTTAAAAATGTCTTTCCTAGTAAATACTCTTTTGTATGCATTACTGATATTTTCCTCAGTCTGTGATATGTCATTTGGCTTTATGACATCTTTTTCCACACAAGAATAATTAAACGTAGTGAAAATTCATCTTTTTTTGTGTCGTTTCTGGGAGTCCTGCTTTTAAGGTTTAAAGTCTCCCATTATACACAGGTTTTCATGAATGTATTGTAACCTTTAAAAAGTTTTAAGTCTTTAATTTACATAGAATTATTTGCATAGAAATCCAGCTTTTTCTTAAGGATATTTATAACAGCAAGATTTTTTAGATAATCATTACCACTGAGCTGAACACTGCCTTTTCACATGTTATTTTTCCACCCCTCTCTGTTATAATCTGCTAATCTGGGTATATGTGAATGCTATTGATTATAATGTGTATTTTGTACTATATTTATGTTTTATAAACATATTCCACTTTAGGGTACACTTCAGTGTCTTGTATGGTAAGTCCTCCTTCCCCAACTTACTGACAATGACGGCGGTTAATTAGTTGATAACCACCCACACTCGAGTGAAACTGAACCCAGGCTTCAAGTTACTGAGCATCTCTCTCCATCAGTTCCCGGTGAAATCCGTGCGAGTGTGACCTCAAACAGTTGTGGAGACCGAGTAACGCAAAACACAACACAGAAAGTCTTCTACCATCAAGCGCTGAAAGACCCATTAGCCTTGTCACCTCCCCAGCAGTTGTGCAACATTCCTTCCGTATGAACTTTATTGCCTCTTTCCTTCAGCCCACACTCTCCACAAGCAACACTGGAGAGTCTGACTTCAATTCCACATGCATGTATTCATTTGGGGACAATTAATATTTTTTGTGATAGTAAGTCTCACACCCTAGAATTCTATATGATGCTTCTTCTATGTTATTTTTAAGATTTTTGTCCTCTAGGCTTTGTTTAAAGTCTTCAGTAGGACCCTAGTCTAAGTCCTGTAAGACCTGTGCTTTTTTCTTGTTAAATGTATTCCTAAGTTCAAAAAATTATTTTTCTTACTATTTGGTTTGCAACGTTTTCCCCATTTCAAGTTCTAGATGGCTTGGCCAGTGTAGATAAAAGTGTGTTATCTTGGCAATCTATTCCAGAATTATTTTATTAGGATCTCTTATTTTTTCTGGATATACAATTATTTCATCAATAAGAGAAATGTGTGTATACCCTCTTTACCAATATTTTCTTTTTATGTTCTTGATTAACTCTTTAGTTATGAGGATGTATCCTTGTTGCCATGAGAGTGAGGGTGACTAGAGGATCCTACCAGACATAAGCCAAGGGCAGAGATTCCTCCCCCATAAGTAAGAGGTATCAGAGTCCACAGGAAGCAGGAGGCTCAGAGGAGGCACTGGGGAGACATCCGCTCAGTCCACGTCTCCCCAAGGCAGCCTCACTGCTGCTGATGTTGGTCATCAAGAAGCGAAGTTGCCATCTCCAGGGATAATCCATACTTGCTGCCCTCTTCCAGCTAAGCTCAAGCCTGTCTCATTTCTCCCGGGCTACGCGGGACAAGGGACTAATAAAATCCCCGAAGGGTTTCAGGATAGACATCTTTCCCGCCGCCACAGAGACAGAACACATGCTTTTTCTATGTTTCTCTCAGTTAGGAGAGAATTGTTGTCATTGACCCTCTCATCAGATCATCCTGAAAACATTAGGGAGGCTCCTATCGGGTGACCAGTCCCGGCTTAGGAAAGACACAGTCTAGACGGGGAAGGAGACATAGAAAGAAATCATGGAAACGCCATGTGAGAAGTTGTGCACGCAAGTAGGTGTCAAGAAGCATGCGGCGGCTGGAATTTGATGCCTTTGAAGCGACCGCGTGAACTTGGTGTTGTGCTATGGGCGCCAGAAAAGACATGAGGCTTCCTGCTCAGAGACAAGGACTTGATTATCCACAGCAAAGGCAGGGCTCAGAGCTTCATGCTCATTTGCTTTGGTTCTGCACTTCTCCCACGTCCTACACAGTGACACGGGGGTTTCTCATGGTCACATGCACACTCCGTGGTTGTGTGCCAGGAGACTGGTCTGGAGGGAGTCGCTGCTTTTAGAGCTGGGCGAAGAAGCCTGCTCTTCAGCTGGGGGGAGGTGTGACCTCATCACTTACAGTTGCTTTCTGAAAACACAGCCCCGAAGCAAGGTCAGGTCTTGCTCTCTTGGCATGTCCATCAAGATCATGTGGGGATACCCAGGGTCCCTGGCAGAGGGCCTCTGCCAGCAGCAGATACAACTGCCGGGGCTATTAAAACCTAAGTAGTCGCTTGCCCTGGCCAGTTTTGCTCAGTGGATAGAGCGTCGGCCTGCAGACTGAAGGGTCCCAGGTTGGATTCTAGTCAAGAACATGTACTCTGATTGCAGGCTCCTCCCTGGCCTGGGCCCTGGTCAGGGCACGTGCAAGAGGCAGCCAATCGATGTGTTTCTCTCACATCAATATTTTTCTCCGTCTTTTCCTTTCTCTTCCACTCTCTTGAAAAATCAATGGAAAACTATCCTCAAGTGAGGATTTAAAAAAACATCAACAGCCTAAGTAGTCTCAAAAAAAGTGATTTAATAATGTCGTCATTCCACATATGATATTTTTGTTGCTATAACTGCTATAACTTTCTCGAGGTTCCATAAAGAATGCTGAGTCCACAAGCAGGGTTACCATTTCCAGGGAAAATAAAATTAAATGCAGTTGTGGCTCAAGGGGTCTGGTGTGGTAGAGAAAGAAGGCATTTCTTAAAAGACAGTTGTGATTTGGAAAAGTCCTACTGTGTAGCGTGAGAGCCACCTGGGCTTGCAGAGTTCCTTCTCAACTTGCGCGTCCTGTGACTTTTCACCAAGGACACAGCCCCTCGGCTTCCTCACGTGGACCTTGCAGGCTGTTGTCAGTTTTTAAAACAAAGCTTCTGAAGCACCCTGCACACCAGAGGAGTTCAGTCAATGGCAGCTTATGTCCAAACATATAAAGGGCAAGTAGAGTAGACAGGCATCTACTTGGTTCTCCTCCTGTCGTTGCTAATTAAGCAGTTCATCCATCTCCTGATTGCAAGGCTGTGAATGCCCCTGAGCACTGAATTGTAGTTATCATGTGACTTCACTGGGCTCCAACTCCTTTTTTCTCTCTTCACCTGGAAGACAATCTTTCAACGCCAACACCTTTGAAGACAACTGCGTGAATCAGAGAAAGATCTGATACATGTGCAATTTCTTGTCTTGTTTTGTTTTAATCATAAAAGTAACATGTGCTTAATTATTAAAAGTCTAACAACACCAAAGAATTGAGGTAAAAGCGTAACTATCCATCCCACCCATCTCTTTTCCCCAAGGTGATCACTCATGATATTGACATATCCCCTCCCAGGCCTTTTTCTACGCATCCAAAGGAGGGTATTGATTGGTTTTCCCCAGAGACGATATGAATTATGCTCTGGTGGGTGAGAGCACTGTATTATTATTTCTAATTGCTAGTTTGTGTGGGTTAATTTTTTATTCAAAGCAGCTTTCAATGTATGTGTGTGCCTGTGAGAGTTAGTCCTAGAGAAATGCCAGGAAAGTCCCCATTGTTTAAATGCTTTGAAAACCCCCAAAGACATCGTCTTGTTTTTTTCCTGGAGTTTCTTTTATATTCGTGTAAATACATTTCCTGGAATACAGCTCCACCTTCATTGGCTTTAAAATTCGTTTTGGTCACTTCTGTGAAACGAATAGGAAGATCTTTATCTTCTGTTTTTATTTATTTACCATTTATGAGTTTTATGTTTGCCTAACGCCCCCATCAGGCAACACAGGAAACTCCTTATCCCAGCATGTCAAACTCAAAGGCCAACATGGGCCAAATAGACAAGGAATGCGGCCCACAGGCTGCAAGTTTGACATGCTTGCAGCTTATACTTATGTAAAGGCTTTACAGGTTCCAAAGCTCTTTCTCAGTTGTCCAGCCTGCCCCACATTGACCTTGTGGTGACAACCAGCTACTAGGGCAATTGAAGTGCTGAAGGTTAAGAAGTGACTTGCCTGAGGTCACACAGTAACCATCCCAAGCCCAATTCGCCTGACTTTACATGGCGCAATTCACAGAGCAATTGTGAAACCTAAATAAACGAATTCAAACACAATTATAAGGATGCCAGGTCTCCCAAATGCATCTGAAGACTTATTGCCGTTCGAATTCTCAGTGTGGTTGTGTGTTTGTGTAGCTTGACAAGCTGATTCTAAAATCTGTGTGGAAATACAAACAAAACCTATTCTACTTGCCATCAAACCTACTATAAAGCTCTTAGTAATTAAGACGTTTGCTGGTAGATGAACCATAGGATGAAACAGGTGTGAGCAGCAAACCCATCTATACATAGACGTTGCTATGTGACAGAGTTGGCCCAGCAGAGCAGTGGCGAAAGCACAGGAGGTTCAATAAATATTGGCACTGAGTGTCCATGTAGAAAAAGGTGAACGAGGCCTCTCATTACTAACCAGCTCCACGGGAATTAAAATCAAAGGCAAGAGTAGAAAGACTTAGCCCCGGCTGGTGTTGCTCAGTTGGTTGACTGTCGTCCCATGCACCCACTGAAGGGTCACCCATCCGATTCCCGGTCAGAGCTCATAACCAGGTTGTGGGGTCCCTGGTCAGGGTGCGCATGAGGGAGGCAACTGATTGATGTTTCTCTCTCACATCCATGTTTCCCTCCCTCTCTTCCTCTCCCTCCCTCTCACTCTCTCTCCAATAAATAAAAAATACTTTAAAAAAAAATAGTATAAAGACTTAAAAAAATAAAATGGGGAGAAAATCCTCCATGACTACAAGTTAGGGAAATATATCTCCAGTCATATAAATCACTAGCCATAAAGGGAAGAATTTGACGTCATTCAAATTAAAAGGTCTGTTTCTTGATACTGTGAGATAGTGACAAGACAAGCCACAGGGCAGAAGGTATGTACACAGAAACACGGACACACGTGGAGGTTTGTTTTTTATTTTTGTTGTATTGTTGCTCTTTTTTTGGGGGGGAAGGGGAATGCATACATGTGGTAACTACTGAAAGGTGGTATCTTTGATACTTACAAAAATAAAAAGTGCTAATTTGGTTTTGACTCTTTGGTGATCAATTTTCCACAAGATGTTTTTGTCTTATGCATTAAGTGAGGGACTAGATTAGGAGAAATGCAGAAGGGAAGTGAACAAATAGCCTGGCGATTCTTGGCTCTTAGAAGAGGGGGGAAATGAGTGATTTAACCTTACAAGACCTGGGGAGAAATGGATTCTGAAAGGGAAGGTAAAAGAAGTTTAAGCAGGAAAGAAAAATGAAAAAGTGTGCACTGTGGAGCTGAGAAATGTTGAAAGAATGTTCTATCAACAAGAAAGAGCTCCTGCCTGACCAGTTTGGCTCAGTGGATAGAGCATCGGCCTGCGGACTGAAGGGTCCCAGGTTTGATTCTGGTCAAGGGCATGCACCTTAGTTGCGGGCACATCCCCACTAGGAGGTGTGCAGAAGGCAGCTGGTCGATCATTTCTCTCATCTATGTTTCTAACTCTCTATCTCTCTCCCTTCCTCTCTGTAAAAAATCAATAAAATATATTTTTTAAAAAAAGAAAAAGAAAGAGCTCCCGTAGCAGAGAGAAAAACAAGGACAAAAGGTGATTCTTGGAGGCAGATGGAAACAATGAGTGTGAAAATGAACGTCAGGAACACATTAACATTCTCACTAGAAGGAATCTGAAGTTGTCAAGCATGCAGAAATCAGAAATTTAGTGCCCCTCTGCATCAGTAGAATTGTTTTCAATTTATTTACCTCATGAGTTTCTGTCAATTCATTTCCTTCCTATTGTGGGGAGCGGGCCTAACCTGGCAGTTGGACATCCCCCGAGGGGTCCTTAGCCGCTGCACTCACCCACCAGAAGCCAGCTCGCTGCTCCTTAGCGCTGCCTCAGAGGCTGGAGAGGCTCCCACCATGGGCCCTGTGCTCACCAGCTGTCAGCCTGGCTTCAGGCTGAGCAGCGCTCCTCTGTGGGAGTGCACTGACCGCCAGGGGCAGCTCTTATGTTGAGCGTCTGCCCGCTGTTGGTCAGTGTGCATTATAGCGACCGGTCTGCCATTTAGTTGATTTGCATATTAGGGTTTTATTATATAGTATACTTTTACAAATAGAAGTGCTAATTGACATTCATCATCTAACAAAATCATGGCCATAAAAATGTTTACAACCAATAACCTAATTTCTTTAGATTATTTGCTAATTTCCCATTTTGTAGGTTGTTATTTTATTTTTTTCTGTTATTGATCTTTTGGCCATTTCACGGGTAATTGGCACCTCGTTCAGAGAGGGGTGCAGAGTAAATGCATTTGTCTACATTGATTGTGCCTTCTGTTAATCCTACATTGGAAAGAGGCTCATAATAATGAATTTTAATGCTGTGACTAAAATGATGGTGTTGATCAAATTAGACTTGTCAACCAAGAAAACAGACACCAGTGGGGGCCTGGCAGGTAAGGCGAGTGGTGGGCGCCAAGGCAACCGTGGTCATACATGCTTCCCTGGAGGGTTAGAGTGTTTTAATTTATATCACACACCCAGCTGGTCAACACGAATAGCACCAAACAAGGACCAGAGGAAACACAGACCATGAAGCACATAGTTAACTAGTGAGTAGCTGTGGTTCATAATGACTAACTCTTTCACCTAGAACCTGCCCTCAGCCTAAAGTAACATGATTTTTGAAGACAGAACAATATGCCTCAAAGAAGTCTACATTCACAGTATAAGTTTCTGTGGTTTTATAATAGTTGGAATAAATCCCAAATGACTTCCATATTTATTTGGGATGTCATTTTTTAATTTGCAAACAGTAATGTTTCTTTATGATGCACATATTTAAGCTTTTATGTTGCTTCTGCTCCCTTTTTTCCAGGGAAAATTTCATGGAAATCCAATGCATGTAGCTGTAGTTATTTCAAATTGCTTAAGGGAAGAGAGGAGAATATTGGCTGCTGCCAACATGCCAGTGCAGGTAAGATTTTCTGAACTTGTGATCTTGTTATCTCCTTGGGCTCAATTTTTCTGAACCGAAAATCTTTTCTCAAGAACGAGCTTCTTCTCTTGTGTTAGTGGCACCACCATCCTTCAGGTCACTTGTCATCAAGACCTAGGGTCCTCTTCGAGTGAGATCCTTTTCTCTGCTTCTTTATTGAGATAATTACCAAGTTTTTCCAGCATTTGTTTGTAGAATCTTATCTATACATTATTTTCTTTCTCTACTGGTCATGCTCTGGCCCACGGTGTTACAACATTGGTTCAAGAATATAGTTAACTACCGCCCTAGCTGGTTTGATTCAGTGGATAGAGCATCGGCCCTCAGACTGAAGGGTCCCATGTTAGATTCTGGTCCAAGGCATGTACCTCGGTTGCAGACTCAATCTTTGGCCCTGGTTGGGCATGTGCAGGAGGCAAACACATTTAATATCAGATTATTAGAGTGGCTAGTACTTGAAGAGTTGGTCAGCCTTTCTATTTAACAAAGCTAACATTTTGACATATTCTTTCGTAAACTCCCTTTGATCCAGTATAAAAATAATTCTCATGCTGTCAGATTCATCTGAATTTAAGTCTAATTCTAAATTTAAGTCTAACTTAATGTAGTTTCACTATATTAATTTTTAAATTACATGTATTAGTTTTAGAGAATTTCAAAAGTAATATAGATCTAGTATAGCAAATTAAGAAAAAATTCTGACTATAAAATAATCTATAATTTTACTATTCATGGAGAACACACATAACATTTGGGATGTGTTCTTCTAATCCCATGTACTTGAGTATATGTGTCTGTACATATATCCATATATGTCTAAATATACATACATATATAAGCAATAAAGATCATAAATATATGGTGTTTCATAATCTTCTCTATTTTTAACAATACGACACTACTTACATGTCGTTAAATATTTTTCCACAGCATGATTTTTAAGTTACAGAGTATTTCATATCATATTGATCCAATCCTCAGTTCAAAGTACACTACCCATACCACATTCATCAAATACCTTGTTTTGTCAACACCATTGAAATGTCAAGACACTCTCTTTCCAGGGGCCTCTGGAGAAAGCCTTGCAAAGCTCCTCCGTTTCGGAAAGACAGAGGGACGTGGAGCACAAAGTGGCTGCCATTAAGAACAGCGTGCAGGTGAGTGGCTGCCTCTCGTCCCCACACACCCGACTCTGCTCCTGGCTCCTGTGGTCCAGGGTGCGTGCCCACAGAAACATGGCGGTTTGGCAGGACGATCAACGTCTCTCACACCCTGTGTTCATATCAGAAAAGATCTCTTTGGGGAGAGCTTTTTAGCATCAGTTACTGGAGACTGGGCCTGCCCGCCACACTCCATCCCTGGGAGCCCTGTGGCCTCAGGCAGGTAAGTCAGCTCACCCCGCAGACCCCTGCTTCCTCCTCTGGATGGGGATCACCCGTCACTGGGCTGCTGTGAGGCTGCAGAGCTCTCACATGAAGAGCCCAGGTCTTGACACTCAGCACCTGCTGGGTCTGAGCAGAAAGGCAGCAGCAGGTTTAGAGAAAAGGAAACATCTCAGGAGGAGATCCAGGAGACACGGAGGAAGCAACGATTTTTATTTTCTAAGATGCAGAGAGGGGAAAAGTGTCTACTGAATTGTCATAAACTGCACCGGGTTGGGAAGGAGACTCCCAGCAACATGATCCTTGAGACACAAAACAGAATTGTATGCAACTAAAGGGGGAAGCATAGTCTCGGGTGGAGCAGGAGATCGGTGGCATCCTTTGCCACTTGTTGCAAAACAAGAGGAAAGATCTCCAATTCGGTAGACACAATGGGTGAGCAAACTCAGCCGGCTCTCCCAGGGATACTCAGCTTTCCTGGGAATGAGCCTTTGCAATGTCGATTCTATACGGTTGGTCTACGATATTACTGGAAATGGAAGAACAAAACAGTGTATTTTGAAATACTGGTGATGTTTCATTGACATGCTTAATTATAACAACTGAGCGAGTATGTGTTTATTGTTTTTTTGTGTTGTTATTTTTTTGTGTGTTTTTTTTGTAAAAAGATGACAGAACAAGACACCAAATATTTAGAAGATCTGCAAGATGAATTTGACTACAGGTATAAAACGATTCAGATGATGGGTGAGTTTTTGTTTCATCTGTAATTCTACACAGGAATGGAAAAGTCACATGGCTAGGGCTTCCCCTTCGCTCACAGAACTGATGCACTGGTCTCCTTCCCTAAGTGAATGGTGTTTTTTTAAAGGGAGGGTCGGGCAGAGGAGTGTTTTTTTTGTTCCATCCTTTTTCCTACTAACCAATTCTAGGTCCGTGATAGAGCTGGTGAGAAGGCACTTCTACGCTGGCATGCAGCTCTAAAAACTAAGTACCTTCGCCGGTAGAAGCAAGACATCATTATCACAATTAAAAAGAGTAATAATAGCTGCCTCATATGATCAGAAAATTAGTCATGTCATCCTAAGTGAGTTTTTTTAAATACAAATTTTTAAAGTTATAAAGTGGAAATGTGACTCACTGTAGGAAATTTGGAAAATAAGTAAAAGCAATTTAAAAAATCACACAAATTCCCACAGTCTACAGATAAACAGTCAAAACGGTAGTATGTTTTCTTCAAGCCGTTTTCCTATATGTTCAAATACATACATATCTATTTATTTGAAAAATATTGAGGTTATATACATATATGGCTAATATGCAAAGTGTCCCCTCAGGAGTTCGAGTGGGAGACCAGGAGTTCGATCACTCGCTCTGATATTCACAGTGTGGAGCGAAGGAAGGCCCCGATAGTCCCTGATCGCCAGCCAGGCCTAGGAACCCTACCCATGCACAAATTTCCTGCACTGGGTCTCTACTTAGAATATAACAGAATACATTAAATGATAAAATTACTTTGAACTTAATGTATTGCAATTAGAATTGGTCTACGATATTTATTATCTTTCAGTGCTCCATGAGAATTATGAAGAATAAAATTAATCATCTTATCATTTAAATCAAGTATTTGTTTTGTTGGCTCTAAGCGTAACAAAATGAAAGCTACATGGAAAATAAGTTTTGTCCTTGGTTGTGAAGATGGGAAAATGTTAGCTAATGAAGATTTGAGTTGATAAAATGCTATACAACCAAGATTTTGCTACACGTGGGATCTAGGAGTTAGTGAGTTTGTGAATTAAAGCAACCAGCAGCAGGCTGGTGTGGCTTAGTGGTTGAGTGTCAACCTATGAACCAGGAAGTCACAGTTCAATTCCCGGTCAGGGCACAGGCCCAGGTTGCATCCTCAATCCCCAGTGTGGGGCATGCAGGTGGCAGCCGATCCATGATTCTCTAATCATTGATGTTTCTATCTCTCTCTCCCTCTCCCTTCCTCTCTGACATCAATAAAAACATATTTTAAAAGAAATAAAGCAACCAGGGATGCCTTTGGGGACATCAGTGCTGCTTTATAGGAAATTTGACACATTGTTGTCCTGGTGCCTCTTTTTCAAATACATGAGTCAGATCAGCGTTCCTGGCATTCACTTTTCATAGATGTGATGGTTGGTAGAAACCATTGCTTGCTCTATACCAATAAAATTTGATGTTTAAATTAAATAATACAATTTCCCATGCACGTCTTCCAGTTAAGGAGGATAAATCCTTTTGGTTTCTCTTCTTGTCTGAGATGTTTTTAAATTTTGCATCTCTTTCCCGCTTCTGGTTTTACTGTGAGCTAGCCTATTTTGGAAAAAAAAAAGGAAAGTGAAGGACTTAGTCTTTGTTATTCGTTCATGAGACCAAGGAGACAAAGCACTAACGGCACCACGCAGTTTCTCGAACCTCCTGGGTACGAGGTAGAGCACCAGGAGAAGTCAAATGCGATTTAATCGTGGGCACCAGGAGAGCCCCCCCTTCCTGTTTCTGCCGGCCAACCAGGGTGATCATCCACATAGAGGTAGCTGATAAGGAATCCATGGTACAGGCTTTCTTATCTTCTCTCGCCCCACCCCCAAAAGGAACATGGTGGAAGCGTGGTCTTCTCCCAAGGTCTGCAACATAGAGCTCCTCTCCCTGTGCTGGGATGGGATCCTTCCTGGCAAAAGGGACAGACTTACTTCCACGCTCGCCTCCCTCAGTTCCCCGCTTGGGCTCCTGCATCTGAGGAGGGCAGAGACCCCGGTCTCAGGAACACTCTCAGCCTGCTCTCTTTCCTTCGCAGATCAGGGTGACAAGAACAATGCCCTGATGAGCCAGGAGGTGCTGACTCTGCAAGAAATGCTCAACAGCCTGGACTTCAAGAGGAAGGTCAGTGACGAGCTGTACTTTGGCCTTTGGGCTGTTTTTCTCCTTCTCCTGCATCTAGTCCCACTGACAAGAACCACACTCGCGGGTTTCACTCGTGCTATTTAAGCTGAATGAAGAAATGGCAACGTTTCCAGGAAAAGGGCCCTACTGTTTGCTGTGCTTCTGCGTTTACAGAGCTGGCCTGCGAGTTTGACATGCTTGCTCTAGAGTCTATTCCTCTTGCTTAGGTGGTATATTGACTGTAGCTACAGCAATGCCCGAGTCAACATTTCCCTTGCTTTCCATTCGCCACTATTTCAGACAGGACTCTTTCAGCTGCTGTACGTCACACGCTGCGGTGGATCCCACTGCATAGGTATAACTGGAATATGTACACTATGACTTGAAGACACCAAAGTTTTATTGGAAAATTAAGTGTTCTGGTTTCCGTGCTGAAAAATGACCTTGTGCTGGATTTCAAGATAGTTTACTGAAGACTGAATTTTTCAATCTAACCTCCTCCCCAGGAGAGGAGGGACTTTTTTTCTGGCTCAATGAACTATTTCAAAAGAGTGGGAAACATCTCTACTTTAATTTTCAATACATCCTATTTTATTAAATAAGATAAATCAGTATTTTATTTCTGAAAGTTCCTCTCCATTTTTTTATGCAGGAATTTGTGTTAGCACTAGTAAATGTAAAACTTATTTTACCCTAAATTATAAACTTAAACAGTTATATATCAGATTTTAAACATGCAGATGGTTAATCCAAGATAAACTTAATGTTTTATGCATAATAAAGGTATACTACATGTTTGATGCATGCCATCTTATTCAACTTCGGGAATAAGATTTTAAGGAGAGGCTAGCCTATTTTGGAAAGAACCTTGGAAATAATTGCATAGATCAGAAGACCAAGTTCCAGCAGAGTTCAATGGTTTATCCAGATTCACACAGCTTGTGGCAAAACCAGGGTAGGCATGCCTAGGCCTTTAACCATTATACTTCTCCACTATACCTCCCAAAACCCAGCCAAAGTACTAATAACAACTAACACAGAAAAGCTCACATATTCATCAGTACATTTAAAAATGAATGCGTAAACATGCTTATAAGAATATTAATTCAATGTATAAATCTTTTTTAAAGCAGATATACAGCTTTATTCAATACTAGAGGCCTGGTGCATGAAATTTGTGCACAGGTGTGGTCCCTGGACCTGGCCAGCAATTGAAGCACAAGTGTCTGGCATGGAAGGGCAGGTCCTAACTGACCTCTGGGCCCTAGGCAGCACCTGGGGCCCCGGACCCCCACGCACCTCCTCCTCCTGAGTCATCGGGCCCCTGCACAGCTCCCTCAGCGCCTGGGAGCCGGGCGGCAACCCGCCCCCCACCACTGGTTGCCATCTGCGGGGCAATTGGCAGGGCAATCGGGCCCAACTTGCATTGGCCTTGGCCTGGTGCCGCCCACTCACCTGCTCCACCGTCTGCCACCTTCCTGTTCTGTCTGGTCAGGACCCATTGGGGCCAGCAGCACCTCCACTGCCACCCACTGCCAGCCCCCAGTTGCCAATGCCCACCATGTTCTGCACTGCCTCCGGTGGTCAGTGCACATCATAGTGAGTGGTTGAACTCCTGGATGAGGGGACAACTTGCATATTAGGCTTTTATTATATAGGACTAGAGGCCCAGTGCACAAAATTTGGTCACTTGAGGGGGGGTTCCTCAGCCCGGCCTGTGCCCTCTTGCAGTCTGGGCTCCCCAGGGAATTGGGCCTAAGCTGGCAGTCAGACATCCCTCTGGCAACCCGGGAGCCCTCAGGGGATGTCCACTTGCCAGCGGGAAGCAGGCCTAAGCTATAGTCGGACATCCTTAGAACTGCTGAGGAGGTGAGAGAGGCTCCCACCCCCACCGCTGTACTGGCAGCCAGCAGCCTGGCTTGTGGTTGAGCAGAGCTCCCCCTGTGGGAGTGCATTAACCAGGAGGCAACTCCTGCATTGAGCATCTGCCCCCTGGTGGTCAGTGTGTGTCATGGTGACCAGTCATTCCCAGTCGTTCTGCTGTTAGGGTCAATTTGCATATTACCCTTTTATTATATAGGATTGTCACAGGACTCACACATTCTATGATAGTCTCAGCGTATTTATTAAGAGAATGTTCCCTGGGACGGAGCCTTTCTCTTCATGACGTTATTTGACAGCAAGACCTTCCTGGTTGGCAAAGGCAATGGAATGGCGAGTAGAGGTAGTATAGGTCAGACACATCATTCTGTAGGTTGAGTTAGAATGACTGAGTTGTGTCTCGTGAGCATCTCCTCAGCAGTCTTCTCTTCTCCTAGGAAGCGCTGAGCAAGCTGACCCAAATAGTCAGCGAGACGGACCTGCTGATGAGCAGCATGCTGGCGGAGGAGCTGCAGGACTGGAAGCGACGGCAGCAGGTCGCCTGCATCGGGGGTCCCCTCCACAGCGGGCTGGACCAGCTTCAGAACTGGTGAGACGCTTGCCTTCCGCTTCTAGAGAAAACTACAGGATGTGCCCACATTCAGCGTCGCTCAGCCAGAGAAAGCCGCTGGGGCCCCCCAGGGTAGGGGTTGGACTAGCAGAGGCTGCTCTACAATTGAAAACAGGTGTCGTTATATACATGTTCTCCCATTTTATTCCTTTGTAGAGAAAAAGAAAGCCTCATAGAAATTTATAAAATGCATAAGAATTGCTTAATTTTCTTAATCTTAAAAGCCCTAGCCAGTTTGCTCAGTGGATAGCACATCTGCCTGCGGACAAAGGGTCCCGGGTTCGATTCCGGTCAAGACCACGTACCTCAGTTGCAGGCTCCTCCCCGGCCAGGCCCTGATCGGGGCACATGCAGGAGGCCAATCGATGTTTCTCTCACATTGATATTTGTCTTTTCCCCTCTCTCTAAAAATCAGTGGGAAAATAAGGGTGATGATAAACAAACAAACAAAAAAGACTCATGAATTTTTGAAACCAGCAATCAATACGCTTTCGTTAAGGACTTCAGAAGCATAGCATCAGGCGCTTGAAAAGATACCTCTGTTTTGAAGGTGTATCTTAAGATGTCCGAGCTCAGCCTTAGTCTGTTGTCCAGAACAATGTGTTTTTGTAATTTCATGAAAAGTCTCCCAGGACTAGAACAGCATCTGCATTCGTAATCAGAGGCAGCGCTTTGTGTTAGCAGAAAAAGTGGGTTTCCCCCTTCACCGGTGCAAAAATCAAGCCAGTAGATGGAAAGAAACCTTAGAAAATGTAATAAAAAAGAAGGAAAATGGTCAACAGAATCTAACGTTGTCTTCAGAGGGCACAGCTCAAGACAGTGAAATCCGTGGGAAGTGGGACACTTACACTGGAGGCGCTGCCCTGTCAGGCACCTTCCAGAAACGCAAGGAGCTGGACTCTGGCCGGAATGCACCGGCTTCCTGGGGGAGACACCGGTTCTCTGACCTCCCTGTGCTCTGTTGTTAGGAAACAAGGTGAACAGCAAAGGCAGAATGAAATGGGGCTCCTTCCACGTCCAGTGAGGGGACAGCCATCTTCCCTCAATGCTGCGTGGGGCATGGACGTTACTTATGTGGGAAGAGCTGCGGCCAGGGCTATGCGGATGGGTCAGGGCTAAGCAGATGGGTCAGGGCTACGCGGATGGGTCAGGGCTACGCGGTTGGGTCAGGGCTAAGCGGATGAGTCAGGGCTAAGGGGACGGGTCAGGGCTAAGGGGATGTGCCAGGGCTAAGGGGATGGGCCAGGGCTAAGGGGACGGGCCAGGGCTAAGGGGATGGGCCAGGGCTAAGCAGACGGGTCAGGGCTACACAGACGGGTCAGGGCTAAGAGGACGGGCCAGGGCTAAGCGGACGGGTCAGGACTAAGCGGACGGGTCAGGGCTAAGAGGACAGGTCAGGGCTACACAGACGGGTCGGGGCTAAGGGGATGGGTCAGGGCTAGGAGGACGGGTTAGGGCTACACAGATGGGTCAGGACTAAGGGGATGGGTCAGGGCTAAGCAGATGGGTCAGGACTAAGGGGACACATCAAGGCTAAGTGAACAGATTTGCCCAGTCTGTCGAAGGCAGCCCCCTGGGTAGGTAGCAGGAGGCCCCTTCCCTCTCCATCATCTCAGTCTCCCTTCTTAGGCCCCCGGCCCACGCTCCCCTCTGCACGGCTGAGCTGGGGTCACGGCTTAGTGAGGAGAACACGCAGACACCTTTCTCCAGGGATCTCCACTGCTAAGTCCAAGGCTAATCCTAGGACTCACAGCAAACATAGATGCTCGTTTTATGTTGTGTTTCTTCTTCGGATTCTTACACACAACATGCTTCACACCATGTGTACTTAAAGCTCTTAGGATGCTCTTCCATTGCTCCTTGGAGAGTGTCAAATTCTTAATATACGTGTTCCACAGACAGGTCTGTGTTAAACAGAGGGTCATTACAAGGCATTTCTTGTCCGTAATTGAAGGTACACATTAGAAAATGTTGAAAATATTTAACATTGTCTCATGCATCTTAGGGAAAACACGGATTAAGAAAAAAATGCAGGGAGGGTGGGGGTTGGGAGTTAAGAGATCAACCGAAGGACTTGTATGCATGCATATAAGCATAATCAATGGACACAAGGCACTGGGGAGGAAGGGAGGAGGGTGGAAGGGCAAGGGAAAAAATGGAGACTTATTTAACTCGTAATACTTTAAGCAATAAAACAAACTAACTAACTAACTAACTAACTAAATAAATAAATAAATAAATAAATAAAATGTAAGCAACTGTCACCTTTCAGGGAAGTGTGTGATTGATTTAGTTCAATATGTGACTATTGGCTAAGTATAGTGCTAGTTAAAATAATAGTCGATGATGTGGGCACACCCTCTGTGGTTATCCTTTGCTTCCATAGCTTCACACTGTTGGCAGAAAGTCTGTTCCAACTCAAAAGGCAGCTGGAGAAGCTGGAGGAGCAGTCTTCCAAGGTGACGTACGAAGGGGACCCCATCCCCATGCAGAGGCCACACCTGCTCGAAAGAGTCACCTTCTTGATCTGCAGCATTTTTAAGAAGTGAGTGTTCCGGTTAAATGCCTCCGCAGCTCCCGCCCTGTGGAGTTGTAGGGACACCCTCTGGGGGTTTGGCATGAAGGTGAAGGCGGGTAGGGAACGAAACAGTGAGCCTTGGCGTGAGCTGAATAAAGCTCCAGAAAGTTCCGGAAGCATTTCTGTTCTTCACTAACTCATCGGTACTCACCCCCCATCCCAACCGCGTCCGTTTTCCATGAACCAAGCACTTCACCTACCTGAAGTTCATTTGTCAACATTTAGAAAAAGAGGATTTCAAGGATTTTCTTAAGTGCATATCTAAGAAATGAAGGCCGGAGAACATGTGTTTGTTTCTAAGCTTATCCAAAATAAAAAATAAAAAATACTAGTATATACCAGAAATCCTACTATCTACTTCAAAAATGGCGTGAAGTTAAGTTTCTTTGTTATGTTTAGGAGGATAAAAATAGGAGGGCTTCTATTCTTGACTCAGTTCTAACCGTTCAGAATGAATTACTGTTGTTACGAGGGATGGTCTTCAGGCCATCCTCCCTCTCCTGGCGATTATGTGTGAGATGTGTTTGGAGAGAGGTGAGCTTCGCGGGGGATTTGAATGTCTTCTAAGGGTGGACCTTGGAGGAGGACAGCATCCTGTTCCTCTGTGGTCTGTAGCCTGTCCATACGCTCAGTGTTTTCAAGTGACACTTGACTTCCTTTGAATCTAGCTCGTTTGTGGTTGAACGGCAGCCATGCATGCCAACCCACCCTCAGAGGCCGATGGTACTTAAGACGCTCATCCAGTTCACGGTGAAGCTAAGGTAGGCACGGCGCGTTCTACCATGTCCTGTGTTCATGGAGCCACAGTCACTGTGTGACTCAGGCCAGTGTCCCCCCTGTGCCCTCCCCTACCTGCTCTTCGTTGAGTGCCCCCTGCTTGCCCAGCGCTAAGCTGTGGTAGCACCGCAGGAATGTGAAGGCGAGGGCCCCACTGGTGAAAAGTGTGAAAAGTGAGGGGCATTAGCAGGGCAGCCTGAAGTCGCCGCCTCGAGCACTGTGGAATGAGTGGCTGGAAAGCTTGCCGGGAGCGAAGACCAGAGACGGAGAAGGCAGTGTGGTCACCGGAGAAGGCAGTGTGGTCACCGGGGAAGGCCCTGAGGGAAGAGCAGAGGAGAGGAGAGCAGGCGAGCAGGGAGGGAGCCAGGAAGTCCGACTTCTGAGGTCTGTTTCCTGAGCCTGTGAGCAGGAAGAGAGCGGACGAAGAGGATAGATGGGGACAGATTGGGGAAAGCTTCGCATGTCCATCCCAGGAAGTACATGGCCCGGTCTCCCCGGTGTTTCATTTTCTGAGAAAACACTCGACACCACATTATGGATATGACTTTGGTGTTGTCGTTGCTTTATCGATGTATTTGATCCTTCCCATGAGCAAGAGCAACTGCAATGTAGCACTGTCCCTAATGGCATTTAATGAGTTTGACTTTAAACTTTCAAAGGTTTTGCATCATGCTTCGATCTCCAGGGCCCCACAGTTAAAATCACTGATCACCACTCACCTGCAGAAAGCTGAAATCCTAGGCCAGTGCAAGAGGTAGTGCTGCCAAGGTGAACTAGGATGCCATGGTAGGGTTCCTGATCACTGTCACTACTGGAACTCCATTTTTACTTTATTCTTTCAGTTCTATTGAGGTATAATTAGTGTAAGTACTGTATACGTTTAAGGGTTTAAGGTTGTGCGGCATCAAGGACTTGACATTCAAGAATTGCAAGATGATCATCATAGTAAGTTTAGTTAACATTCATCACCTCTGCGTTTTTACAGGGAAGGCATTTGTCTTCAATTTGCATTTCAAAAGCCCTTCCGAAATTCTTGATCATTTCCTCGTGTGAATTTTGCACTAAGACTTAAGAACTAAAGCCAAGGCCAAGTTCCTTGCAAAAATTTTATAATTTTCAAAAATTGCTTATTCTTCATCCTCTCATCTGTCTGTAACCCAGAAGACAATAACACTAAACGGAAATAAAATTAGAGGGGTAGTGAGCTTCCTAGTTTTCCGTGAGACACCCCCATAGATGGTATGTTAAGTCTAAGATACCCTTTGGGACAAAAAGGAGGGTGAGTCGGGACTGCTTGTGCAGCGTTCTGAGTGGAACAGGTCTCTGGATGGCACCACCTGGCCCGTTGTCTGAACGGGTTGCATGAGACAAAGGCCTTGAGTCCAGGTGTGAGTGTTCTGCCCTTCTCTTCTCCCTGACCGCCGAGTCCCCATTTGTCTTCTCTGGACCCTGTTCCCCTCCCTGTGTGAGTAGATGAACCTTTACTTAGTATTCAAGTTTTTCCCTTAAACCCCTCTCTACCACCGACACTGCATTCTTCTATTCCAAAGGGAGAGGCAACAGGGACTCCCTTCAAGTCAATCAGATCCCTTCCTGCAGAGGGATAGAGAGGAAGGCGGAGAGGGAAGCCATCTTGCCTCATTGCATACCAACCCTTGCTGACAATACTACACGCTATCATAGTCCAAACCCTGAACTCAGGCCTGTGCCTGGTGCTGGACATTGAAGGAACCTTCACGACATTCTACTCACCTTTTGTTCGGGCTGTTTAGTATCTGTGATTATATGTCTCTGATGCCAATCGGTTTCTCCACTGTTCTCCATATTCCATGTATGTGACTGGACTTCTTCCTTTTATGTATAGCAGTATCCACACCTCTCCCTTTCCTAAGCTTCACCACCCCAGTACCCCAGTGCCTAGAGCATATAATGAATATGTATGAACAGCTCAATACATGCTGACTGAATGAATGAAGTTTGGGATGAGGACATAAGTACATGAATGAGTAAGTGAGTGATTCTCTCAGAAACTGAACTGAATCTACAGAGAGAGGGTACAGTTTGGAAGAGTTGAGGAAAGAAAAAGAAAAAAGGGCCCCTCACCAGTTAAGGAATTAAAGAAAGTTATTCTGACCTATAATCACTTGGTTTGAAATTATGTCTTCTTAAATTATGAACATTTTTGCTGTTACTTAAATAGAGTATGTTTAAAGATTGCAAATGCATTGACGTGTGAATTTTCCATATTCTACCAGAGGCCTCGTCTTTCTCAATATTTTTACCTTGAAACAGTTATCATCAAAACATTTAGTTTTAGTAAGCTTACAAAATGTGTTCTTAAAAGCCTACATAATAAAAGGCTAATATGCAACTCGACCAAACAGTGGAATGACCAGTTGCTATGATGTGTACTGACCACCAAGGGGCAGAAGCTCAACTCAGGAGCTGCCCCCTGGTGATCAGTGTACTCACCCAGGGGGAGTGCTGCTCAGCCAGAAGCTGGGCTCACGTAGGGAGCAGGTGGACATACCTCAAGGGGTACTGGACTGTGAGAGGGTGCAAGTCAGGCTGAGGGACTGCCCCCCCACCAGTGCACGAATGTCGTGCACCAGGCCTCTAGAACAAGAATAAAATGAAGCCATATCAATAGACTTTGATTTTTCTTATGTTTATACATTTAACCCAAATTTTGGCTTGAGCCAAAATATATAGCTATTTTTCTGACCTAGCCAAGGTATTATTCAACACACATCAACTACAGCAATATGGAAACAAATGTATGTCAATATGCTAAGTGGCTGATGTCAGTATTAGTGACATGGAGAACTAAAGAGGAATTGGACATGTTTAAAACACACTAACATAGGGAGATAATGTAATCTGATTTATGTGCATATGCCATAAATATATCTAAATCTCTAAATGTAAAAAAAAAAAGCCTTTTAGAACTTGTGATTTTTGCCTTTGATTCTTTATTTATGTCTTTCCAGACTACTAATAAAACTGCCAGAGCTAAATTATCAGGTAAAGGTGAAAGCATCAATTGACAAGTAAGTATCTCATTTCATTCTGAAACATGAAAATGTAAGACTCTTTAAAAAGAACTGTTCCTATTTTATAGAATAATTTCAAACGTTTACATTTATTTCTCTAA
>PVJC01023910.1:0-25995 GCA_004026665.1 Murina feae | reverse complement strand
CCGCTCCCTGATGCCCCTCCAAGGGCCTGGGAAGCCCAGCAAGCAGGCCGCCGACCCCCTGCCGCCTTTTCCCGCTCCCCGATGCCCCTCCAAGGGCCTGGGAAGCCCACCAAGCAGGCCGCCGACCCCCTGCTGCCTCTTACCCGCTTCCCGGTGCCCTCCAACCCTGCCGCCTCTTTCCCACTCACGGGTCCTGGGTCCTGCGCTGTTCTGCCCTGCAGCCGCTCTGTGCACTCAGGAGGTCCCTCAGCCCGGCCTGTGCCCTCTTGTAGTCTGGGACCCCTTGGGGGATGCCCACCTGCTGGCATGCCTGACCAGGCTGGGTGAGGGGCTTTAAAGCTGCCCACAGCTCCCATTGCCCAACGTCCCAGCAAGGCCGGCTGGACGCAGGTTTCTAGAGTTTATCTCCTATAATTGATGCTGTTCCTTTAAGGCGAGGCCTTTTACTAAGGAAGCCTCCTCTGCCTCACCTCCCGGCTTCTATAATGAAACAATTGTTACTCTTAATTGTTGCAAATGTGTGTTTTGCTTCAGGCCAAAAGCTAAGGAGCCAGCGAGCAGGTAGTTTCGCTTTCGCTCCTGCTGCAAGGGATGCTGCCTAAACGTTTACTCAGTTCCGTGAGTGGCGGCCGCCATGTTGGCTGGGCTAATTTGCATACAGTCACTCTGATTGGCTGTGGGCGTCCCAGAGAAACGGTTAATTTTACTATTCCGCTTTTATTAGTTTAGATGACATCTCTACTTAGAAAAACACAGTTCAGATTATGAAAATTCATTCAAAAAATTTCAGCTAATTATTTTTCCTAAACACTGACTTAATGTAGAGGGTTCTCACCTGGGATCCCACCTTCTTAAATAAAAAAGTGCACAGAAAAAAAGGGGATTTAGAAACCCTTGTACAGTATCTACATCTCGGGCCCCCAGGGCAGGAAGAGGGAAACTGCTAGTTGGACTTGTAGTGGGAGCAGGGCCTTTGTATCTGTAAGCCCACATCCACCCTAAATAGGAGGGTGGGGGCAAGATGATCTGAGTGACTAGGGAGACCTCAAACCAGAGGCAAGATAGCAATGGGAATGGGGGTGTGGGGGGCAGTATCCAGTGCTTCTAAATTCTGAATGTACTATGAGTAACTAATCATGAGTCAACATTCTTTGAGTTAGATCTGCTTCTGGAATAAAGATAAGAATAGTGGGCACTAACAGAATTCATTCTCAATCATCTCCTGTATACATCAAGTCTAATAAATACTCAACTCATACTATATAATCACTTATTTATGCATATTATTAAATACCATAATGAAAGAAGTTAGCCTGAAATGCAGGCAGATAGGGTAGGTAGGGTCCCGTGGAAAACAAAGGCACATGGGGGCAGACGTGGCAGTGTGAGCAAGCCTAATCACAGAAACCAACCAAGCAGAAATAATAAAGTGTTTCTGAACTCAAAGCAGGAGGCAGAGGAAAACAAGGGAGAGCCTGTAGTCACAAGGTGTAGTACAAACGCATAGAAAAGAGCAAGTTCAGCCTAGGAGCAGAGAAGAGAAAAAGAACACATAGAAACAGGGGAAAATCAGGTCCACTGCTGGGCAAAAACACTTGAGGGAATCAATCAATTGATGACACAGATAAACTTGTAGCAAATATATACCCCTGTACAAGGCTTTAAGGGGCATCCATTACTGCGTCCCTCTCCCCTTGTGGGGAGTCTGAATCTGCTTATAATGTATTTTCCACACTTTTTCTTAAATCTTCTGGTCCATTCTTCCGAGTCACAAGACATGACCCTGGGGAAACCTTGGCTCACTGTTCCAGTTATCAATAAGATGACTCAAAAACTAATGTAATAACTTGAGAATTATGTACAGAGTTTTAATAACTATATTTTTTATTTAAAATGTTCCACTTTAACCTAAATTTTAATAAATTACAAAAGTGCATATTTATCTAAATTTATATTAATTTTTAAAAAAACACTGATATGCATACTATTAGAAAAAGGTCAAAAGATAAAGTCTAATTTCTACCAATGACTCATTATACAACTGATCATAAATGCAAGTGACATTTTCTGGGTCCCTTAAGTCCTAAAAACTAAGGAAGCTGGTGGACGATGTACTTCTTTTTCCCAGTTCAAAAATCCTATGACTGTCAATGCTGAGTTCTATTCTCAAATGTATCTCACTATGAGAGTTAATGGTAGCTATGTTAATTTCAAGACCCTTTGATACCTATCTCTTAGAGCTAAAAGGAAATCCTTAAAGTCTAGTTGTCTCATATCCAATAGTTTCATATTTCGTGACATTCCTATCAGTATTACATTATAGATATTCTTAATTTACAAGTTTATAACATAAAATCTAAGGCAGTAAGCAGAATAAGGCCCTCTCCACAAAAAAAGATAACCACACCCTAAACCTGTGAATGTTACCCTACATTAAAAAAAAAAAAATTTTTTTTCATTGCAGTTGTGATTAGTGTTAAGAACCCTGAGAGGGAGCAATTACCCTAGAATACACATGAAGGAGGACTAAGGAGTCTGTAAAAGCAGAGAAGCTTTCCAGGCTCTGTTCAGAGAAATTATTGGTTTTGAAGGTGAAAGAAGGGAATCTGGAACTAAGGAGTGCAGGCAGCTGTTAGAAGTTGAATGGAGAAAGGAAATGAATTCTCCTCTGGAGCCTCTATAAAAAAAATTTAAGCCCTGATGGGCCCCTTGATTTTAACTCAGTAAGATCCATGACAAATTTCTGGCCCAAAGAACTGCAAAATAATAACTTGGTATTATTTTAAGCCACTAAATTTGTAGTAACTTAATAGCAATTAGAAAACGAATATTGCACATAAAAGAAAATTCTTGAGAAACATGTCAGTAAAAGCAGATTTTAAAGTTTTATAAAGAAAATATAGGGGGAGGTAAGAGATCAACCAAAGGACTTGTATGCATGCATATAAGCATAACTAATGGACACAAAACACTGGGGGGTAGGAGAGGCCAGGGGAAGGTCAAGGGGAAAAAATAAAAAAGGAGACATATATACTACTCTTCGTAATATTTTAAGCAATAAAACAAAAATTTTTAAAAAAGAAAATATACTTACGAATTACATAAATAAAACTAAATTTATCTGTTCAAAATTCACTAGTCATAAAGTCTCTGATTAATGCATTGCTTATATATCATTTTTATTAATAAAATTATTTACATACCTAATTGTTCAATAATACTTGAAACCATTCCAAGAGGCTTTAATTCAATATCTTCAGGCAAAATAATAGTGAGTTCTTCAACTGAAGGTAGTTCCTATTATATAAAAAAAAAACACATTAATCTTCCTTCAGCTTCAACAACTTAACTTTAAAAAGAAAGAATTAGCTTCCATTTAAATACTATAGACATTTATGAGGATGCAACATTAAGTACGTATACTATCCCCTTGATGTAATCCATTTTAGTGTCTAACAGCATTTCTCCCACCTCCATCTCCCCATTTAAGTGACATAATATGTTGTGCCCACTCCCTAACCCAGATAGACTAGAATATAGACAGAAGTACCATTCGAGATTTTTTCCAATCACACTTAAACAAGAGACCAATAAAAAAGAAAAAGTTATTGTTAAGGAATTCAAGATTAAGAAAAGAGACAATTCACGTAATTCCCAGAGACATTCCATTTGAGAAAAAAAAAAAAAGTTCCACTGGTCAACTCACTAGTTTCTCCACAGAGAAAGAGTTGTCTCTCTTAGCTGCCTTGATTTGATTAATCAATTAAATTTACTGTGATTAAGTTGTTGAATAGAGATGCAGCAGTCTTCTCTGGGGCTTTGTGAAAGAAGAGTTAAGTGTCTGGCCTCTTTAGGAAAAAATACAGAATTCCTGGAAACCAAATGTAGGCATCAGCCCAGGAAAAAGTGTGAGTATTGCCTGTTTTCTTCCCTTCCTAGGGTTAAAAACCAAAATTTTAACATCAGAAGATTTCTTTTTTCTGATCC
Source organism: Murina feae (assembly GCA_004026665.1). NCBI lineage: Eukaryota > Metazoa > Chordata > Mammalia > Chiroptera > Vespertilionidae > Murina > Murina feae. The sequence continues at coordinate 22,008 of PVJC01023910.1, read as the reverse complement.
ATCACCTAATTCAGATGCTATAGAAACTAGACATTGAAGTAGAGATGAAATTGAAGAGAAATCTAAGACTAAAATGGGCCATAGCCTTTAAGTTAAATAAACATAGCTTTCTTTCTAGTCTTAATCTTTGCCAAAAGATCACAATTAATGGCATGTTAGTAGTTAGTTTGGGAGGAGAAAGATAACTTCTGGATAAATGTTGAAAAAGGTTGGAAAATCTAAATAATACAGTGCTATTGCAGATGAATGAATCATGGGTAATGAATTTCCTCTACAGGAACTCAAAAAAAGTTTTTAACAAAACCACTTAACCAGTACCAAAGTATAACTTGCTTCAGGGAGGTGCTATTTCCTGATCAAGGATTACTTATAAAGAGCCTCCCTAAGGGTCTTAAGCAACTCAATGCAGAAGACTAACCTCTGTATGGCTGTGGAAGGAATGATTGTGTTTTACCTATCAGACTTTTCTGTACTTTTAGGAAGAGGACAACCACTTGTCATTTATTATATTAAATACGGAGAGTCTTTTCTCAGCAAGACCATTACTTGAAAGTGGTCCATGTGTGTATCAGAATAGTAAAGAAAGTTCAGTTGTTAGAACTAGTAAAGGACATGTGATATGAAATAGCCTTGTTTATGAAGTTCTTAGCTAAAGAAACCCCACACCCCGTGAAATACATGACTGAAAAACTATAATGTCAAGAGACTGCAGACAGCAGGGCTGTCATGATATTTTAGAGGGAAAACTGTGATACAGATCTCACACTGATTCTGGTTCAGGGAGTGGCACCTCTTTCAATTGGCCAATGGTATTTCTAACTCAGAGGTATAGTGATGAAATCTGCCCTGTTGCCCACCCAAATTACAGGAAGATCTAAAGAAAAAACTGTGATTACTTTTGGACTATGATAGAACCTACTAGATAAATAAAATCAGGAATGTGCTGGTGGAAGAAAGGGGAGGGAAATCTCTGAAAGAAGTGCTGTTAGATCTTTAATAAAATATCTGAACTCGATAGAAGTGCAGACCACATGACATTAAAACTTTAGAGACAAAAACCAATGCTATTCTCAAATACTAAATAAATGTTATTAGACCAAAAAATGAAAGGTTCCTCAATCTGTATTTTCTATTAGGAGGAATAAAATCCTAAACAATATAATTGTGTTTTGGTACGAATCTAAACTTGATACTGTTTTTGGCTTTTTCAAACTTTAAAGCATAAAACTAATACAAACATCTGTGTGTGTGTTTTTTAAAAAAGGTAGTAAAAAAGAATGCAAAGTAAAAAGAAAAAATTCCCCTAATCTGTTCCTTTCAACTTCCCAATTCCTCTCCATAGATTGTTGTTGTTAAAGTCTTTCAAACATATGTACTATGGAGATGTAAACTTCACTTTACTAACTTTAAAATGTTTCACTTAAATAAAGTAGACATCATGACATAAGCTATCCTTTTCACCTATCACATCTTACACACCTTCTACACCAAAACATAAATATCTAATTTTATTTAAACATTCTTATGGTATTCCACTATCTAGATATAGCATAATTTAGTACACCTGTCACCTAATGAAACACCTGCCTTCTTCAAATTTTTACCATTACATACAATGAAACAATATGTATTCTTTCACATGTATCTTTGAATAAGTGCTGTGATAAATTCTCCTAAGTATAGTAACTGCTAAATCCAAAAACATGAGCATTTTTAATTTTGACAGGTTCATTCCAAAAAGGTTACATCAATTCACACTTTCACAAATTATATATACACGAGACTTTCCTACATCCTTGCCATCATTAATAAGCCATCACTAATAAGCAAATGTTTTTCGGTCTGATAGGTCTAAAACAGTATCTTGTTTTAATTGGAATTTCTTCATTAATCAAGAAAACAACATTTTTGCATGTTTTCTGGCCATTTTTATGTATTTATGGATTGTTTGTATATTTTACAAGACTGTCTTATCTTTTTATTAATTTACTAGAGGCCCATTGCAGGAAGATTCCTGCAAGAATAGGGCTTCCTGAGCCAGAGTGAAGCAGAGAAGGGAGCGAAGCCCGCTGAGGCAGGCTTCACTCCATTCTCCGCTGCCTCGCTCCCTCCCTTCTCTGTCTCTTTGCTCCAGTCTCTGCTGCCTCATTCCCTCCCATCTCTGTTGCCTCTCTTCCTCCCAATTCTGCTGCCTCACTCCCTCCAGTCTCCATTGCCTCAATCCCTCCCTTCTGGGCCACTCTGCTCCCTCCCATCTCTCCAATACTTTGCTCCCTCCATTCTCTGCCACTTGGTTCCCTTCTGCAGCACTTGGCTTCCTTTTAGGCTGTCTTCAGTCTTTGCTCCGAGCCTATGTATACAAATTAACCGCCATCTTGGCTGAGTTAATTTGCATATAGTTGCTCTGATTGGCTGGTGGGTGTGCCTGAGGTGTCTTGGAGTGATGGTTAATTTGCATATTACTCTTTTATTAGATTAAATGACTCTAAGATTTTAAGAATGTAGGTCCTTTTTATAAATACTAGATAACTGGTGCACAGATTTATGCACCAGTGGGGTTCCCTTGGCCTGACCTGCAGAGACTGGGCCGAAACTGGCTCTCTGACATCCCCTGAGGGGTCCAAGAGTGCTAGAGAGTGGTTCTTGGGTAATTGCTTGAGAGTGGTTCTTGGGTAATGCACCCCGGAATCGGGCTCCCTCCTCTCTGATTCCAGGTACATCACCTGAGAACCGCAGCTGCCAAGTTATTGCAGCTGGGAAGCTCCTGTGTTGAGCTACTGGCCCTGGTGGTCATTGTACATCACAGCTACCAGTCGGATGGTCATTTAGGCTTTTATACATATAAAATAGATGTAGCAAATACCCACTCCCTCACCTCCCAGTATATTCTTTAGCATTTGTTGTGTAATGAACTTTAGTTATTTTAATTTTTATGTAGCAAATATATCAATCAATCTTTTCTTTTCTTAGCTTTTTGAGACTTGTGTAAGTTATATTTAGAAGGACCTGCCCTTGATGAAATTCCAGGTTGAAAGTCTATTACAGAGTTTGCCCTTGAAAGTCCAGTTAAATCAAGCAGTATAGTAGTACTGTATTTGCTTTGAAAATGGCAGACATTTTGGGACCAACCAAGGGAGAAAAGATACATTTGTGTTTTTTTAAATGAGCACGCTAGAAAAGTAGGACAAAAAAGGGAAAAATACTTTATCAAGAACTCACCCAAGCGATGTGCTTTCTATGAAGATTTGTGACAGGTTTAGAGGTAGAACTTTAGAAGATTCAAAGAGAAAGTTCTTGGATTGCCATGTCAAAATGAGCAATAAAAGATCTTGTTTGGATGTCAAATATCCCCTTTTCTTCCCTAATTGCTAAATCTAAACTACTATACCACCAATAAGCCTGGTCACTCTATCAAATTATCCTGCTGCTTTTCTTGTTAGACATTACTGTCTAACATCCTGTTTGTTTACTTCTTAAAGTCAATTTTTCTAACTAGACAACAAATCCAACAAAAACTTAACCTGGCCAGTCTTGTGCCTTGCTATAGGACCCAGGACAATGACTAGCACAGAAGAAATGCTTGGTATTTATTTACTAAATGAATAAACTTATTTCATTAGTTCATGCTAAACAAAAATCTCAAAGAGATGAGTTTTTTTCAGTCAAAGCAAAAATCAAATATGGAAAATACAATTCTTAGAATTCAAAAGAGAATTCTTGAGGAACAAAAAGAACCTCAACCCAACATCTCAAAAATAAGTAAAAAAGGCAGGCTTAAAGGAAGTTAGTTTCACTGCCCAGAATTGATAAATAGATACCTCAGGCTTGTAGCAACAAACTTTATTATCATTAGATTAACACCTGGCTCCCTGACAACACAGCAGCTGCCCCAGGTAAGATAATAAATAAATTTTCTCAGTTTCATAGGTCTCATAATCTCTGTAAGGAAATAAAAAAATCAATCACTTCGATTTTCTGTGAGTGGGGAAAGGATGTGTATGTGTGACATAAGAGAAAAGGAGAAACAAACAAATACACTCCAATACAAAAAATATATATATGGCAAAAACACACCATTTTGACAATGCACACAGAATATAATATAAAGAATCAGAAATGAAATGCACACAGATGAACTAAAAAATTACAGGTAGAGGTGATGAGGGAAACTTAGGATAGAAAAAGCTTCTTCATCATATAAGTAAAAATCAAATTTACTGAAAATAACCGAAGAAGGCTATTTACTGCAAGTGAAGAAGTTTAAAATATGAACCTACTACTCTGATAGAAAGATGGATGAGTGGGTGGGGAAAAAAACTAATTTTATACTGCTTGTTCAATACTAGACACTATATTTATTTAAATTTAATTAAAATTAAATAAAATTTAAAATGCACTCTCCAGTCACACTAGCCACATTTTAAGTACTCAAGCAGCATAAGACAAAGGCTTAAGCACACATTAAGTCAGAGTGGATTTCTATCATTGCAGGAAGACCTACCTATTGAACAGCACTGCTTTCTAGTGGCATACATCCAAAAGTCCTCTATTACAAAACATAACTAGGTATGAAAAGCACCAATCTATTTTCAGTCATTAATGCAGGTATAATTTTAAGAACACATTATAACAGTATAGATGATATGACTATGAAGTCTTAATGCTAACCTGATTAGTCCACTTGGGAAACAAAGATTTGTGATAAACATCTATTTTCATAATTGTTATTTTCCAAAATTAAAAAGAAACTAAATATGTTTTTTACGTACATTACCTGCAACTAGAGATAAATATCCATGCTATCATTTAAATAAAATTAATGTTTACAGACTCAAAAATCAAGAATAGAAATAATTTTTCTGGACATATTCAATACTGAATACTTCTATACACAATAACAAAGACTAGGCAACTAAAAAAAAAATTTCATTCATATCATCAGCAAAAGAAAAGGTCATATGGAAACAAAAATCCCCAGACACATCACAGCATTTGGCAAATGAACTACTGGAATTCAACATAGTAAAGGATACAATCATCCTTCACATGACAAAATATGCAATATATACATTAGTCAGAAACTAAATAATCAGAAGTTTAAATGGTCAAATTACAATGTTACTGAGCACATCTCCCCAAGTATTGAAAATACAGTAGACCGGAACCTCGCTATTACTAGAGTTCTGCTCCTCCTCACTTAGGCAAGTCACTTTCTGGGTATCAAGTTTTCTTATAAACTAGAGGCCCAGTGCACAAAAATTTGTGCACTTAGGCCTGACCCCAGGGCATCAGGCCTAAGCTGGCAGTCAGCCATTGCTTTGGCAGCCGGGAACCTTGGGGGATGTCCACTTGCCAGCAGGGAGCAGGCCTAAGCTGCAGTCAGACATCCTTAGCGCTGCTGAGGAGCAGGGAGAGGCTCCCGCCACCACCGCTGTGCTGGGGCAGCCGTCAGCCTGGCTTGTGGCTGAGCCCAGTTCCCCCTGTGGGAGTGCACTGACCACCAGGGGGCAGCTCCTGCATTAAGTGCCTGCCCCCTGGTGGTCACTGTGTGTTATAGTGACCAGTCATTCCCAGTGGTTCTGCTGTTAGGGTCAATTTGCATATTACCTTTTTATTATATAGGATAGCAAAGAAACTAAGCAAAAATTCTGATAATGCATAAAAATGGCTAATAATGCAATTAAAAAATTTAATAGTATGTAATAAAAAAGTGAGTCTATAAATGTACTTTTATGAGACCCCAACAAAATGACTATGATTCTGTAGTAATAAATACTCTTATCTATAGTACTAAAGAAATGCAAAATCCAACCTATACGTCTGAAATATCCATGAAAGAGCAATTATTGCCTGTGTTATAATACTATTGTATCCTGATTCTCAAACATCTGCATGGTCTACAAGATCATTCAGTTAAGCAAAGTATTCAAATGAGTAGTAGCACATAACATTAAAATTTCACTCTATTAAATTGTAGATACACCCATCAAAAAATGGGTATCTACATCTTCCAGCACAAAAATTGAAGGAGTTAATGCTAATGGGTCAAAAGTGGTTTTCTAAAAAGATGACATTCTTACTTCCCTAGCCCTCTGAAGGCTTATTATAACCTGGGGGGGGGGGTGGAATCAGTAATCTGACGGCCTTCTGAGACAAAATTATCTAAAGAACCTTGATTTGGGTTTTCACTCACAAATATAAAAAAGGGCAGCAGCAGGGGGTATTGGGAAAGAAATCACTCCAAATGACAACTAACCTTTTGGTTGCTAGTTTGGGAAGAATTTTTAAAAGTGAGGAAAGCCAATGAAATTATTTGACCACTTTTCTCATATTACTTAAGAATAGAGGACATAGATGTGGCTGCCAATTACCTGATGCTATTAGGTGTGCCTTCATTTTTCAGATATGGTTGGAAAGTAACATCCAATCCCTGGAGTACTAAGGGCCATTATTAGAAACTTGTTTTCTCCCTATAGTTGGTAAAACATCTATATATATAAAAAGCCAGCAACTGTAACACCTGAATGACCAAATGCTATGATGCCTACTGCAGCCAACCAAAGAGGTGGATCAGGGGTGGGGGCAGCCAACCTCCCGTGTCCCTTCCCTCCACCCCACTGGCCAAGTCCTGATCAGCCCCCATTGGGGCAGGCCAGCCAGACTCCACCTGTGCACAAATTTGTGCACTGGGCCTCTAGTATTGCATAAAAGAATGGATTAGATCTGTACACTAATTGTGTCAACTATGACATACAACACTTAGTCTAACTCACCAACTTCTTTAGGAAAAATACCTTTACAACATTTCATGGAACTCAGCTATTTCTTTAGCTAAGTAAATAATTTACTTCATTAATTACCCTATTGTATGTAACACTAAATTCAGATTAAGACTAGCCCATTAAGTATTTTTATCTAGAAAATAAAAGTTGGGCAAGATAAACAAAAAAATATATAAACAAATGGGAGTACATCAAACAACACAGCTTTTGCATAGCAAAAGAAACCATGATCAAAATGAAAAGGGAACCCACTGTATGGGAAAACATATTTGCCAATAATACATCTGATAAGAGGTTAATTTATAAAACATATAAAGAACTCATACAACTCAACAATTTAAAAATAGGCACTTCTCCAAAGAGGGCATACAGATGACCAATAGACATACAAAAAATGCTCAATGTCACTAATAGTCAGAGAGATGCAAATTAAAACTAAAATGAACTATCACCTCTAACCTACCAGAATGGCATCATCAATATATCACCAAACAACAAGTGCTGGCAAAGATGTGGAAAGAAGGGAATTCTAGTACACTTCTGGTGAGGATGCAGATTGGTGCAGTCACTATGGAAAACAGTATGGAATTTACTCAAAAAGTTAAAAATGGAACTACTGTTTGATCCAACAATCCCACTTCTAAGAATACATCCTAAGAAGTCCAAAACACCAATCAGAAAGAATATATGTACCCCTATGTTCATAGCAGCGTTACTTACAATAGCTAAGATCTAGACACAGCCCAAGTGCCCATCAGTAGATGAGTGGATAGAAAAAACTGTGGTACATTTACACAACAGAATACTACGTAGTTGTAAAAAAGACAGATTTCTTATCCTTTGTTGACAGCATGAATGGACCTGAAGAATATTATGCTCAGCAAAGCCAGATAGAAAAAGACAACTATCACATTATCTCACTTATATGTGAAATCTAATGAACATAATACACTTCCTAACAAAATAGATCCAGAGGCATGAATGTGTGGAACAGACTGACATATCTCAGAAGAGAGGAATGGGGAGACAGTAAGAGATTAACCAAAGAACTTACATACATATATGCATGGTAGCCAATGGACACAGACAATAGTGTGGTGAAGGTGTGGCAGGGGTTGGGAGGAGGGGGGCAAAGGGAGGGGGAGAAATTGGAGGACATCTATAATAACTGTCAAGAATAAAAATAAAAGTCAACACTTCTTTGTAGTGTCTTTATATTTTTTAAATAAATATAATGCTCTCATCCTATTTTCCCCCCAAAATTAGTCACAGAAAAAAATTTAATAAGAATACCTCCAAAAATGGACACATATGGTAAGTATAAAAGTAAAATACAATTATAATCCATCTCAATAAAACGATGAATTTTAGCATTATATTTGATACTAACAAGGCGGCCATATTTTATCAAATCAAGACTGATTTTATGTACTATGAAGACAAAAACACTACCAAATAATTGTAAAAATGTCATCAATTCTTAATCCCACTTTAACTGTATGCATGCTAATGAATGAATCAACAAAGAAACCTTTCCTGAGCCCCTACTATGTAATCAGCACTGGGAATGTCAAGCAACAAACCTGGTCCTTTCACTGGGAAAGTTCATACTCTCTTTACCTATCACCTATCCATCTTTCAATCTAAGTTCAAGCCATGAGCCTTCTTTGAACACTGCAGTGCAAGTTATCTCCCCTTCCACTCAATCCAATGACTTCTTTTGCCCAGTACCATGCAATCATCACCTCTCTGGTGTTACTTTGCTTTCAGTTTATGTGTGTATGCTCAATCTCTAGCTAAATTCCTCTTTAACAAACATTTATCTTTATCCTCTAAAGCAGTGGTTTTCAACCTTCCTAATGCCAGTTCCTCATGTTGTGGTGACCCCAACCATAAAATTATTTTCGTTGCTACTTCATAACTGTAATTTTGCTACTGTTATGAATCATAATGTAAATATCTGCTATGCAGGATGTATTTAGGCGACCCCTGTGAAAGGGTCGTTCGACCCCCAAAGGGGTTGAGACCCACAGGTTGAGAACCGCTGCTCTAAAGCAATAAGAACTCAATTAAAACCTACTGGGGAATGGAGTAATCTAATAAGTGCAATGTTTCTCTGTAACAGTCATGTATGTGTATATACACTGGACATATATGCTCCACTGAATAAAACGGTTTTTATTTTAAGTTTAAAGGATCGCTCATGCTAAATATATGCTTTATTGAAATAATTTTGCACAAGGAAACACAAAATATTAATATCTTATGTGTAGGCCAAGGTGCAATATGATAGTGGAGATTAAAAAAGGTACGAAATAACCCACTGTAACTTCTAGCCACTGTCTTCTGCACAGATATTTCCATATCATCATGTTAGAATATTATAGAATGGGTGTCTGCACTATCATAATCAGAAACGGAATATAGTGCATTCAATCTAACTACAAAATACATTGGTTTTAAATTATAATGTAGGCAGTCTCCAAATTATTAATGTAAATTTACCAAAATTGCCTACAAGCATTAAATTTTTTCCTTGATCATGCTATATTTTATATACAAATACATTATTATCCTTAATGAAGTATTACAATCGTAAGCATTGTTATCAAAGTTTCAGGTTTTCAGAAGAAAAAAAAAACGCACTAATTTATAAAATTCATTTCTGATTCAGGCTTTGAAACATCACAATCCCATAAATGCTTTTATGATTCTAAATTTTTAGTGATATCTGATTTATCTGAATGAAAAGCAAGGCATAAATTGCTAAAACCATTTTTCAAAACTAATTTAATTTTCCAATTCACTGAAACATGAAATAAACCCTATGTGGTTTGATGTAGTTCCAAGGCCATAATATGTATGCTGTCTTAAATTTACTATATAGGTTATACAAAAACCTTCTCAGCATTAAAAAAGGGTTCATGTGTAAGTAAGTAAATAATAAAAGTATAACTCTACTTGGTAATATTTAATGTCATATATTATGTAATTATGGCATTATGAAAAGAGCAAATTAAGACTCTTTCTACTGCTTCTATAGTTAACTAATACTTTTTTTCCCAAATTGAATTTATTGGATTACACTGGCTAATAAAATTATACAAGTTTCAGGTATATAATTCTACAATACATCATCTATATTGCATTGTGTGTTTACTACCCTAAGTGATTTATTCCTCTTTTCCTCTTCACCTTAGCCCTGCTTTTCATCCAAGTTATAACCAAATCTTGCCAAGGGACTGTTGCAACTATCTAAGGTTTAATTCTAAATTAACAATCTTGAAGTTATTTCACCCATATTACTTCCACATACCTATACTTGAAGATAAGCCTCATCCAAGGAGGCGACATTCCTGCTTAAGAAACAGACTAAATGGAGGTAAAAATTAAGCTCAGCAAGTCTGAAGAATGGACACCTGTCTAGAGATACTTTATAAAGAGGTAGGACATAAAACTGGGTTAAATTGGGCATGTCTATGTTCTAGAGGTCTCTAAAGATCTAGCACAAGCACTAAAATTGTTTAACTTCTTGGCCCATTTTAATTCATGAATACCTTTAAGCAAAGACAACATGGATAGACTACTTCACCACTGTTCTGTAGACAGTATATTTTGCTAGCACTAACTCTAGCTGGTGTTTACTATACCACGAGACCTGAACAAAGCAGCACATGCAACACCAGCCAGAGTTATAACAAAACGGGCAACACTTCCTACGACACTGTCCACTGCTGTCCTTATTCTTAATGGCTTTCCTATGCGAGTTTAGAGCAAATTCTTCCTCCAAAGAAGTAAGTTGAGTCTGTTGTTCACACCACAAGACTGCAACTTAAGTCATATGTGATAACTTCTTCCAACTTTTTCCCTTTTTCCCTCTATAGAAGATAACTACTATTACTGACTGATAGATCCCCTTCTGAAATGGATGTAATCCTCTTTCCTGTGACAGAGAACCCATTCCTGCAGTCTGCCTGGGGTTGATACCACCCACTCAAACTCTACCCTCCTCAAAATATATATACATTCATACTCCCTTCCTGTCAACTGTCCTTATACACTTCACCCTCACACTCCCCCATGTGCTTTCTCTCAAGCACACTCTTTCCTACATACTCTCCCAGAGAAACAGGACTTATGAATCCTGCTCAAGCAGTGGAAATACCCATCCCACTAACCTCAGTAATTTGTTCAGGGCTGTGTACCAGGCCCCAGGTAAACCAGTAAAAGTCCTTCTCATGACTTTCATACAGGAGAATCAGTGGCCCAACTGCCAGGCTCACAGAGAAACACCTACTGAACAACAGAGAAAATAGTCTTTTCTTTTTTTTTTTTTTAAAGTATTTTATTGATTTTTTTTTTTTTTTTTTTTTTTTTTTTTTTTTTTTTTTTTTTTTTTTTTTTTTTTTTTTTTTTTTTTTTTTTTTTTTTTTTTTTACAGAGAGGAAGGGAGAGGGATAGAGAGTTAGAAACATCAATGAGAGAGAAACATCAATCAGCTGCCTCCTGCACACTCCCCACTGGGGATGTGCCCGCAACCAAGGTACATAGCCTTGACCAGAATCGAGCCTGGGACCCCTCAGTCCGCAGGCTGACGCTCCATCCACTGAGCCAAACAGGTTAGGGCGAAAACAGTCTTATACTGAATACTGTAGCCAAACCATCCTTGGTAATAGGGTCTAAGTCTTTCTCTTCCCTTGAACTTGAGAGTTCCTAATACTCTCTTTCAGACTCTTAAGTCAAATAATCTAGGGCAGACCAGGGAACTCATTCCTGTAGCAACAGAGTCTAGTAAAGGCCCAAGAACTTCTAGTAAGTTTACTTAATTGTGTGAATATAAAGTGAACAGCTAGTCAAGATATAAAACTGCTTCTCCTTCTGACCATGACTCCACCTCAGGCCAACCTACTCGAAGCTAACCTTTAAACTAAGGGCTGGCCCTAGCTGGTTTGGCTCAGTGGGTAGAGTGTCAGCCTGAGGACTGAAGGGTTAACATTTGATTACAATCAAGGGCACATGCCAAGGTTGCAAGCTCAATCCCCAGTAGGGGATGTGCAGAAGGCAGCCAATCAATGATTTTCTCTCATCATTGATGTTTCTCTCTCTCTCCCCCTCTGTCTTTCTCTCTGAAATCTATAATAAAAATATATAAAAATAAAATAAAAAGCTCTTGGGCAAAATATGTTACTTTAAACTGACAGCTGATCTTTAACTGGAAGGTTACTTTCTCCTTTCACTGCCTCCTAACCCCACCTATGGTTTTACGCCAAACTGTCTGCCTCTCCTGATATTTTGGCTGGACTAGAGTTTGAGAACCCTTGAGAACAACATTTAAGGGAATGTGAGCACAATGCAAAATGTCTTTAAAGGATATTGTGATGTTAAAAAAAAAAAATACAAAATTAAAAAGTAAAGATTATAATTGCTCTTCCATCCTTCCCAAAAATCCCTCAGTACTGGCACAAAAAAGAAAGAACAAGCCCATTGTTCCAAGTTTTAAAAGCTAACATATATTCCCACCAAAAATGCAATTTTCTGATATGAGCCAAACATACACTCACAAAATTCATTGATACTTCCCATAATTAAATTCATTCATCTCATCTTTATTTATTGTCTGCTTTTCTCCACTAAACACTATGAAAGGAGAAACTGGATGGGTCTTAATTATAGCACCTAACAGATGGCAGGTGTGCTATAATAGCTTAAGAATGAATGAAAGATACCTACCCAACTCAATTATTCATTCTACTACCACTGACTGAGAACCCATTACCTGTATAGCACTCTACTGGGCAATACAGAAGCTATAAAGATCAGATATAAACTCAGTCTGTCAAAGAACATGGTTCCTAGCCTCTGTACGGCCATGGACCCTTTTTGACTTTCTGATGAAAATATGGGCATTCTATCTAGAAAAATAATAAGCAGACTGAGATTTTGTATTAAATTTCAAGACGTCCCAAGGTAAGTATTACAGATCTAGTAAGAAAATTAAGACAATATACATACATATACAAAAGTACTATGGTCTTTTATTTGTTGATGTTTGTACTCTAAGAGAAAAGCTAGGTGTGAAGAAGAGCAAGATATAGGGAAAAGATCAAACAATTCTCCCAATACTTTCAGAAAATAGTCAATTGTGAGAGACTTTGTGTAAAAAGACCACTGATATGAGTGATTGTAGGATTAAAACATGAACCAATAATGAAGTTGCATAAGCATCCAAGAGTTTTAAATATATAAGCATAAGATGATAATTTTTATTGTGCATAGAGATAAAAAAACAATATTAATTGAATTCAGTGATGAAAAAGTGCCCAGCAGCCTCTAGGCTTTTCAATTTTCCCCCTTCAAATTCTGCATTAAACTATTTCACTCATTTAAGTGTTATGTAATAATTATAATTAGTGATCATTAAATACTGAAAGAGCTCTAATAATAACAAAGGACATGTGGGAGAAGAGAGAATAAATATGTGACAATGTAGCCTATGTTCTAAAATTCTGAGATGTTCTTTTTGAGTTTCCCATCACCAGGTTACTGTTCTCCTCCTTGGGAGAGCTTACAGTTTAAGAGGAAATAACCACACAAGAACTAACCCTACAAACAAAACCTGTCAAGTGCCAAAAAACACCATTCTATAATAAACAAGTTTTCTCCTACTATAATAACAAAAACACTTCAAAAACTCCAGTAGAAATCCTAATAAGCTTAACCTATTCATTTCAATTTCTATGTTCTTAGTGCAAGTCAATTAAAAGATTTATTTTAATTGTAACTGAACAAAATGTTCTGACTTATGGACCAAAATAGAAAGAAAAAAGCAAGGTTGTAAATTTATATAAGAAATTTCTAGGTAAGATGAAAAAAATGGAGAGTAGCAAGCTAAAGTTAACACCCCAGAAGAACAATTACCAAATGCTAGAGTTAGAAGCAATCTTAGAAATTATCCAGATCAATCGTCTGACAATCCTTAGTTAAGAAAGGTAAAGCATGGCAAAAGTATGTCCAATAAAATTGGGAAGTTTTCAAATGTAGGGATCAGATACAGAGCAAATGAGATCAATATTAGTACTATAATATATTTTAGAACATCCAAATTAGGTTTATTAACAAATCTAATTACTTACATTAAGAAGTAATTCATCTTTTGTTTTAATAAGAGGAAAATTCTTATTTTCCTTCTCAACTTGTACATCTTCATCTCCATCCGACAGCACTGGAGGAACTAATATTCGAGAGGAAGAGGAAGATGAGGATGATGAAGAGGAAGAGCTTGAACTATCTGAATCTGTTTCACTGTAGGAAAGGAAAAGTTTAAACTTAGTAAAAACAGTAATATGATGGCATTAACATATATTATTCAACTAGGAAATATCTACTTTACTACATGTTTACTATTACTGATATAATTCAAAAGCTAGCACTTTGAAGTTGACTGTGGTATTTGAAAAGTAGTCCTTAATCCACTGATAACATTTTCAAAACCCCTGCTATGACTGCAACTCAATTACAATAGTCTCACACTTCACACATTTGTCTTAATATTATAATTAAACATGTGGCAAATCACTGACAAAGAGAACTCTAGGGAATGCACTTGTCTCATTGATCACCAAGCCATTTAATTGCCAATAGTTTCTTCTCAGTCTTTGGACAACTTGGAAACTCAAATTACCAACCATGCTGACCATTCTATTCTTTGAAAACTCCTTTAGCCCATGTCTTCCACAGCAATTCTTGTTATCAGTAAATCCTACTCTAAGTTTGAAATTTGTTTGCTGACTATCCCTTTCACTTCCTTTTATTTTCTTTATCCAAGTGAGGATATTTTTTCCCACTGATTTTTTAGAGTGGAAGGAGGAGAGAGAAACATTGATGTGTCTCTGTCACATCTTTTGGTTGCTTCCCACATGTGCCCTGGGAATTGGGGGCTGGTGGCAGGGGTCAGACCTGCAATCCTGGTACGTCTCCTTGACCTGAAATCAAACCCACCCACCTTGGGTATGCAAGCTGACATTCTAACCACTGAGCAATGCTGACCAGGAATCCTTCACTCTCTTTTATATGCTGTTTCTAAAAGTTTCATACTTATTTTCTCTCTCTGTACTTTCCCTTTGCATAATCTCATGCCCTACAATGTTTCCAATTATCATCTACATACAGATAACGCCTAAATCTTCAGCACTGATATCTCTAAGCTTCATCCCTTTGACCACCTCTGTATGAATGACCTACACTTACCTCACACTAGCAACAAGTTAAAAGGGAAAAAAATGCATTCTCCTTCCTAAATCACTTCTCTTTGAACTTCTATGTTATTTATTACTTAGTCTTTAACCCAATTACTATAGGTAGAAACCTTGGACTCATTCTGAGCTATTTCATTCTCAGTCAATGATAAAACCCTATCTTCAGATTAGTAAACACTACTGTCCCACTTCATCCCATTTCCACTGCTACTCCTCTATTTCAAGTGCTTATTTCTCACCTGCTTTTCTGTAATAATTGTATAACTGATGTAAATTCTAGTCTCTTCCCACAACAATCACTCCTTCACCCTACTGATTTTTTGCTGTTATCTTTATCCTTTTCATGACCTTCCATTTTATTCAGTTCACAATCTTGCTTTAAAAGTCATTCATGTTCAGTTGATGTGGTTCAATGGTTGAGCCTGGACCCATGAACCAGGTCATGGTTGGATTCCTGGTCAGGGCACATGCCGGGGTTTGGGCTCGATCTCCAGTAGGAAGCGTGCAGGAGGCAGCCAAACGATGATTCTGATCACTGATGTTTCTTTCCCTCTCCCCCTCTCCCTTAAGAATAAATATTTAAAACAAACATTCATGTAACCCCTATGTTCACTGCAGCCTTATTCACAGTGGCCAAGACAGGGAAACAACTGAAGTGTCCTTCAATAGATGATTGGATAAAGAAGACGGGGTACATACATACAATGGGAAACTATTCAGCCATAAGAAAAGATGAGATACTGTGATTTGTATCAACATGCATAGACCTTGAGAATATCATGGTAAGAGAAATAAGTTAGACAGAAAAAGTTAAGAAAGATAATTTCACTCATGTGGATATAAAACTTAAAGCAACAAATGAACAAACAAAAACAAAACTCATAAACACAGACAACGGTATGGTGGTTACCAAAGGGATGGGGGTTTGAGGGATAGTAAAGGGTAAAGGGGTCAAATATATGGTGACAGAGGATGATTTGACTTTGAGTGGCGAGCACACAATGCAATATGATCGTGCATCACAAAACTGTACACTTGAAACCTATATAATCTTAACCAATGTCACCCAATCCTATATAATAAAGAGGGAATATACAAACTGACCATCACTTCAGTCAATTTGTACCCACAGCTGAGGCTAAGTTCCCATAATGAGCCTTAAGGAGCAATCAGCAGGGACCTGAGGCTGCGCACCCACCCACCTCCTGCATGGGGCTTGACAGGGGACCTCTGGTCGTACCTTCCACCCACAGGGCTTGACAGGGGACCTCAGACTGCTCCCCCCACACTGGCACCAGGCCAGAGGAACTCAGGCTGCACCCTCTTCCCTGGTTCTGGGCCAGGAGACCTCAGGCCATGCACCCCACCCCAGCACCAGGCCAGGGGATCTCAGGCTGGGGGATCACAGGCCACTCCCTCTGCCCAGCAGGGCTTGATGGGGGACCTCAGGCCATGCCCCCCTGCCCTGGCACCCAGGGGACCTGAGGCTGCACCCCCCACCTGGCAGGGCTTAACAAGGTGGGACTGGCCGGGTCTGGATCTAGCCCAATGAAGGGGGGCCATCCAGGTTTGGGTCTCGAGCAATTTCGAGGTGCACGTGGGTGGTTGAAGACTTGACTCTGGGTTCCATGGTGCACCCCAGACTCTGACAGGAGGAAGATTTTCATATACATTTTACTAATTTTCTTTAATCTCTGACACTTCTATTATAAAGGGCAAATAGCAATATTAAAATATTTCCTCTAATCCCCTTTTAATGTGCACAAATTTTGTGCACTGGGTCACTAGTAATTTAATAAAAATAAATAACCATTCATGACTGGACATTAGATATGAGAAAACTATTATTAATTATGTTACATGTGATAAAATATTATGATTATGTAAAAGAATGCCCTCTTACAGAATGTGTGCTGAACTACTTAGAGATAAAGTATCATGTGTAAATGAGTTTAAAATGGCTCAATAACATATACCTGTGAATCTAATAGTTCTGAAATGTTAATAATGGTTAAATCAAGGTGATGGCTTTATGGGTTTGGACTATTTTTCCTATTTTTTATTGCGAAAATATTAAAACTGAGAAAGACCTTAAATTTTTCCCCGTAACCTATACTTATTTACAAGCTAAAGGCCATACTCCTTACTGTGACACCTCAGAGGCCCCTGCAATCAGGTTCCTGATAACCTACATAATCCCATCTCATATCACTTCTCAGACACACCTCGCAAAGCAACTCATACAACTTTCCCTTTATTTGTGCTATTTCTTTTGACTACAATGTACTCAATGAAGATAAATTATTTTTTGTTTGTAAGCTCAACTCAATATTACCTCTTCTGAAGCCACCCTTCACTCGCTCAAAGTACAATTACATACTTCCTTCCCTCTCTGTCAAAGCACTTTTTTCAAACTACCCACTAGAGCCAGTCCAATACTATACCGTAAGTCATTGAAAACCATGTCTTCCCAGCTGGATTAGAAAAGGCTTGAAAACAAAACATTAGCTTTGGCAAATGTCTTTTCTCCTGTTACAGGAGGAAAGGGCAAAGGCGAATTTCACCACATAAGCTCTGGAACCCATCCATCCCATTTGCAAGTGAACTCCTTCCTACTGTTACTGTATTATGAATCTTTCCCTTTATCTCAGAGAAGTCCCATCAGCATACCAAACATTCTGTAGTACCCCTGTTTAATCCCTCCAGCTATAGACTCATTTCTTCACTTAAAGTTTCTTAAAAGAACTGTGCACACATGCTGTCTCTAATCCTTTATTTCTAACTCCATCTTTACACCAAAATTGGCTTCCATTACCATCACTCCATACAAGGTCACCAATATTCTCTACGTTGCCAAGTCCAGTAGGCACCTTTGTGTCATCTTAACTTCTCAGCAACATCTGACATGGTTCCCCACTCACTTCCTCAAACATTTCCATTCTTTGGTATGCACCAGGCTACAGGGGTATTCCACTGTCATGTAGAAGTCTGTCTTCATGGTTTTAAATATGACATTCACTTTAAAAAGAACTAAAAGACATAACACTTAAATGCAGTTTGAATTCCAATTCAAATAACCAACTGTTAAAAGACATCCTTCAGACAACCAGAAAAATCTAAATACAAATCAAGCATTAGATGTTATTAGGGAATTAGAATTAAGTTTACTAAGGTTGATAATGACATAGTGGGTATGTAAAGTGCTTTATCAATTAGAGATGCATAGAAAAAGATTTCACACTGAGATTTGCTTTAAATCTACTAGGTTAAAAAAAATTAAAAATGTTAGATAAAACAAGATTAGCAAAATATTGGAAGCTGGTAAGTCTAGTGATGACTGTATGTGCAATCGTTATATTACTCTCTACTTTTTTCAAGTTTGAAAATGTCCATAATAAAAAGTTAGTCTTATCATAAAAGCATCTGACGATGCTTAAATGTGTATCTCCAGCCCAGAACTGTCCTTCACACTCTAAACTCATGATACTACTACCGCTTGCCTGACATCTCTGACTGTCAGAGAAATCTTAAATTAACTGTCCAAATTAAACATTCCCACTGGTCTCCGACCCCTATCTTGGTAAACCACAATCCACCCAGCTGACAGCTTTGTCTAACCCAGTGACACATCTATTAGCAAGCCTGATCAGTGTGACTTAATTCAGACACAATCATGGTCGCCTCATGGACTCAACGCAACATCTTCCAACTACTTCCACTCTTGCTTCCTGGCTTTTACTCTTGAGCCCAGGTCAAGTTTTCCTCTGCAGAGCAAAGCGTATTAGAATGTTAACCTGAGTGTGCCATTGCTCTGCCTAAAATCCTGCAACAGCTTCGCCAGCACTTAGAATTAAAACTTGAACATGGCCATAGTGTCCCACAGGATTGGGCTCTCCTAAGACTTTCTCAGTGCCTTGCTTGTTCCTTCACGATAATTTTCATCAATTCTATTTATTGATATGTTTACTCATATTTGTCATCGCAGGGATCATGTCCATTTTTTTTTCATCTGTGCTCGCTATCCCACACAACACAGTCCAATACTTGTAAACAATGTTCAGTGTAGGTAATGAACATTCCACATACTTAAGTATTCTCCTACCACACAAGTCTCATCTTTAAAACACACTGGGAGGTGGAGCAGGGAAGGGGGCCCTTAAGAAACCGAATCAGAGCATATAACAATGCTAAATAACAGTGTCTTGCAAATTTCAAGAATTCTTATTTTTTAATAAGAATCAGCGCCCTAACTGGCTGAGCTCAGTGGATAGAGTGTCGGCCTGCAGACTCAAGGGTCCCAGGTTCGATTCTGCTCAAGGGCATGTACCTTGGTTGCACATCCCCAGTAGGGGAGTGTGCAGGAGGCAGTTGATCCATGTTTCTCTCATCCATGTTTCAGACTCTCTATCCCTCTCTCTCTCTGTGAAAAATCAATAAAATATATTTTTTAAAAAGGAATTAGCAAAATTGCCAGGAGCCAATCTGGAAATACAAAATCCTTTAACTACTCCTCAATTCCCCTGGTTCAAAAACAAGAACACACGTTAAACTTGATGGAAGAATGGAAGTCAGATCCGACACGAAACTAGAAAGTTATAACCACAAATGGACACGCCGAACTAAATATTAAGGGAATTATCCAATATCCTCAGGTTTCCACATTTTAGCGGGAAAATGCTACGATTTATGCACAGCACCTTTTACACTACCACATTTAGGGAAGAGAGACCCGATTACTAGGCTCAGGTTCACCAGGGATCTGCAGTGAACAGCCAGAAATGGGCGGTCCGAGCTACCTGTCAGCACGTGCGCAGGGAGCTCCGGGGACCTCCCCTCCCGCCCCGGCCCGGCCCACGCGGGCCCCGGCTCCTCCCGCCCGTCCTACGGGGCCTCCTCCCAGCAGCCTCGGGACCCGCAGGCACCCGACCTGTCCGAATCCGAGTCCGACGTCTCGAGGGAGTCTGGGGGCCGCACCAGCTCTGCTGCGCCCGGGCCGGGGACGCCAGTCCCTCCAGGAGGCGGTTCTGGCCCGCCGACGGCGGTGCTCAGCGCGAGTTCAGGCGGCTGCTCCCCGGCTGGTGGGACCTCCGCGTCCTGCCCAGCGTCTGGGGCCCCCTCACCCGACGGCGGTGGCTCCGAGGCAGGAACGGTGTCGGGGGACGGCGCCGCCTCACCTTGGCCAGCCCCGAAGCCGGTGCCGCCGAATTTCAGAGTCTGCAGCTGAGCAGCGGCGGCCTCCACCACTTCCATGGCGCCGCACCGCACGCCTCGGCCGGGCTACCCGCTCGCGCTGGCACTGAAACAACCTCGGCGGTGGAGGGAACCGCGTCTGGACCCCACTTCCCGCGTTTCTCCGTAACTACACGCGGGGTTACCTGGAGACACGCCCCCACCGTTTCCGCAGTAGCGCTTCCGGGAGAGCGTCTGACGTCACGTGACGCGACCGCGCTCGCTGGGGCGGGGCCCGCCGCGGGCGCTCTGGCAGGGAGGCTTCGGGCGCCGGGATGGACTTTCAGTCTCTGCCGCTTTGGGAGCTCAGGCAGCTCACACGGCAAGGTCAGGAGGCCAGGCTCCTCGTCCTGTCGCGGGGCCTGGGACGGTTCTGTGGGAAGCGAGGATGTGATTGTGTAAGACTCTGTCCTTCAGAAACTCGAGCCAGGAAATCCTGGGACACTTAGTGAACTCCGTAAAGTAAGTTAAATTGATGGATAGCAAGCACATTGACCATTCACCTCAAAAACATTACAACGAATCCTTGTTTTATTTCCCCCCAAGCAGCCTCCCGTGAAAGAACTCGGTAATGGTGGATAAATGTTGCTGCTTACTGATGTCTGTCTTGTTGACACTTGGTAAAAGGGTGAGAAAAGACTGAAGTGTACTAACGTAGCTTGGAAAAAAACATTCCTCTCTAGGTCTTAAGAAAAACAAGCAACAAGTTCTTAGGGTTGAGGGAGGCATCAGGAACTTCAATTGGATGCATCAGAACCTCCAGCAGTAGTAATCATTGTTACCATTTAGTCAGCATGCCTGTGTGTCCAGGACTGTGCTACAGATTTTATCCATAGCCGTCCTCTGGAAGGGGATTTATTCCAGGAGACCCCACCCCAACCCCTCCCCATATCAAATCCAGGAATGCTCAAGGCCCTTATATGAAACTAGGGGCCCGGTGCACAAAAGTTTGTGCACTGGGGGGTGGGGGTCCCTCAGCCTGGCCTGTGCCCTCGGTGAGGGGCTGAGAGCCATTAGTGCAGGCCTGGACGTTTCCCACCGGAGGGCCCATGATTGCACACGCCTAGTGGGCCCACACCGCTGAGGGGACACACCTGGCGCAGAGCTGGGTGGCAAGCCAGGGGCAGGCGCTGGTGCAGAATCCCTCGGTGGGGCCCTGCTGCTGAGCAAACACACCCGGGGTGGAGCCAAAAGTGAACTGGCTTCGGATTCTCCATACTGTGCAGCAGACGCTCCCGCACGCCCTGTGGAGGCCTCTGGGGGGCGGATGAAGGTAGCAGACCCTGGACAGGTGTTCCTGCACACCCTGCGGAGGCCCCCAGGGCAAAGCCAGGCAGCATACCCAGGACGGCTGTTCCTGCACACCCTGCAGAGGCCCCGTGCTCCTGCATGCCCCGGGGAGGCCCCCAGGGGGTGGAGCCAGGCAGTGGACCCGGGACAGGCACTCCTGGATACCCCTCGGAGGCTCCCGGGCGGAGCTAGGCAGCAGACCCAGGACAGCTGCTCCTGGATGCCCTGAGGAGGCCCCAGGCCAGACCCCCCCCCCCCCCACTGAGCTGACACACCTGGGACAGCTATGCCAGCCCTGTGGAGGCTCCCAGGGCAGAGCTGCCCTGCCTGCCTCCATCTTGGCTGGGTTAATTTGCATACAGCCACTCTGATTGGCTGGTGGGCGTGGCTGTGAGCAGAGGCTCAGCCAGCCTAGGCAGGCAGTTGCAACAGTTTTCTCTAGTTCCATGGCT
>PVJC01023909.1:0-25977 GCA_004026665.1 Murina feae | reverse complement strand
GTAGGCAAGCTTGGGAGGCAGGCCGCACCCAGCCCTGGCCACGCTCAAAAAAGAGAACAACATGCAGGGGAGGGCAAGAGTCTGAGAGATCAGCATAGAGGGGGTGCCTGCTCCAAGCCTCCACAGTGTGCCTGGGGCAGGCCCCCGGCAGGTAGACACACACAGGAGGACTGCTCCGAGCCTCAGATGCGGCTGGGGGCAGGTCCCCAGTGGCCACACACACACATACACACACAAAAGGCGCCTGGCAGACTGGGGCCATCATAGGACATCCACTGAGAGGTCCCAGACTGTGAGAGGGCACAGGCCGGGCTGAGGGACTCCCTCCACCCCGAGTGCACAAATTTTTGTGCACCGGGCCCCTAGTTTAGAATAGTAAGGAACAAGACTTCAGAAAGTTTGAAATTCATTTGTGGTTTTTTTGTTTTGTTTTGTTTTGTTTTGTTTAATTTTTTTTTATTGATTTTAGAGAGGAAGTGAGAGAAAGAGAGATAGAAACATCAATGATGAGAGAGAATCAATGATCAGCTGCCTCCTGCACGCCTCCTACTGGGGATCGAGCCCACAACCCAGGCATGTGCCCTCGACCAGAATTGAACCTAGGACCTTGCAGTACACAGGCTCTATCCACTGAGCCAAACCAGCTAGTTTCCATTTGTTTTTATATTTGATATTTTTTCCTGTTGCACATCTTTAGCGTAAATTGTACCTAACCTCCAGCCCAAGAATACCCTTGTGTGCCAGAGAAATTTGTAATAAGAAATGTTAGCCTTCAGAGACAGCAGGACAGCCTTCCATCAACAATTGGTTGCTGATCTTAAAATGTGGTTTTGGAACCTATAACACCTCTTGTAATAGGAACTGTAACAAATGGAGATTGGGTTCCTGCACTAGCTCATAAGTTCTGTTTAATAAAGTTTCTAAATATTGTGTGTGCATTTGCAATGAAAAATATATAATATTGGAAATGACTTTTTGGCAAATGATGAGATATACTTGAAGAGAAATTACAGAGGCTACCCTGGGAAATTAACTTGTGAAAGTGTTTTCAGGGCGAAAGGTGTTCTGAATTCCATCTCAGAACTTGAAACTTGGGAGAAAGTTTCACACACAGACACACACAGAACACGCCCTCCCAGGGAATACTTCTTGTTCTGGGGAACTCCAGTGGGAGAGGAAAGCTGGTAGTTCTCATGTATGATGTTTCCAAGTCAGGAAATTTTAATTTGGAATAAAAGCCTATTTAATTTCTTAAAGGGTAAAAGAAAAATCTCATTCGAATTCTTAGCTTTCTTTCATTTCCCCCTAAGTTTTATATCATTGCCAGATCATCCAGGCTGACCCATGAGGAAGGATGCAGGAACCATGCCCCTTGGAGAGCAGGGTCCTACTTCCAGTTCAGTTGTGTGACTTTGGAAGGGCACCCTCACTTGCCTGCCTTCATTTACTCAAATTAAAAATGCAGACAGTAACATCTGACGTGTCGTCCTCACAGAGTTGTGCCAAGCACCAAGTGAAATAATACTACTACCTTCTTTTTGTGCCGCTTTGACGTTTTTTCATGTGCTCACGCGTTTTATTCTCTTGCCAACGCTGGAGGAAAACTAACTCTTTGGACTTCAACATCCTCGATGAGGCCAAAACAGAAGGAAACATGTGAGTTGGAAGGTGCTGGGCACCTCACACAGCCTACTACCACCACGCCTCTGCCTGCTCCCACCCCTTGTTGCCCTAATACCAGCTGGTACCAGGAAAAACACTATTTTTTCTTTGTTCTTCATTCCTAGTGAAAGTTCGAAAAGGGGCCCAAAGTTTTGATTGTGGAGAGAATTAACGAGGACATTGTCCTCACTCAAACACTTCGATAAGTTTTCCTCCATCTCCAGTGTGTTCCATTGGTTTCTGTCCAATCAAAGAGCCCCTCTCCCTTCACCCAGGGACAACACGCAGGGCCGCCCTACTGCTTGGGTAATTGCTTGCCTGACTTTCTGTGTGGTCAACTCTACCCCTCGATGGGGACACGCCAACCACACAAAGAAGCCGTGACTCAAACAGCGGTCACTGAGACCAACCTCAACAGTGCAGCCACTTAGTTAATCATAAATCATCTTTATTCTCTCCCCTCTTTAAGACCAGAGTTCACCCTTCCCAGAGCAAGTCCACGTCCTCTCTTTGAGTAATGGGTTTGAAAACCCCAACTCAAACACAAGCCTGCCCCGGGCACAGACTTATCAGGCTGCGTGGAAGGGACGGTGGAAGGGGCTGAGCCAGAGAACAATGGCACCCTGGCTGGAGGGACGGCTTATCGGGCTGCCATCGGAACAGGGCCGGCTCTTGTTTTCCTTTCTGTTGAGTGCGAGCTGGTTCCAGTGTACAGTACCAGGCGGTGTTAAAGGCTGCTGTTGGGCCCCTCTGTTTGTGAGAGCTGTTGACACAAGGTGGAGCCCGGGCGATGCAGGCTGATTCCGCCCTATTTTTCTGATAGCCTCAAATGAGAGAAACGCTAAGGCGGGACCCTTGGCCCAGAACTTGAGAGTGGCATCTTTTGGGAGATGGAGGCTCCTGCATCCTGGGAAGAGCTGTACTTGCCCTTATCAGGTCACTGGAGAGAGCACCTTATGAAGAAAAGGTGTGTTAGTGCAGCATCACATACAACTGGTACCAAAGAGAAAAGGAAGGAAGGACTTAAGAATTGCTACAGAACTTGAGGCCTGTGACTCACACTCCAACCAAACTCTCATCTCATGAGTCCTGACAGCCTAACTCCCAACCCAGACTTTATCTTTCAGGCTAGAATATGCCTCGAAATCTCCCCAATTTCCTACAGTGATTCTCATGACGAGGATCTGGGAATGATCCCACAGGAAGCTGCTAGGATTTTTCTGCTGATAGCCCCTCTGGAAGCAACAATCCAGGACAATTAATGATGCTGTAAAGCCCACCCCACCTGATTCAGGGCCGTTTGACATATATTTTAGTGACTACCCTCATTTCTCGCCTAAACTTCTCTTTCCTACCTCGGTTCTCCATGTTCTGTTCAGTTGGGTACTTGTAGGCTACTTGAAATTCTTATCGAAAAGGGGTGAGCCATGGTCAAAAATAAAATGCTTGAGAAAGGAGATGCAAGTGCCCTGCCTGGATGAGATTTCAGACAAGTCTATCTCTCCCTCCCCCTTCCTCTCTGAAGTCAATAAAAATATAATTTTAAAAAAGAACAAAATGTTCTTTCCTTTTGGTGACAACATACATGCTATTTGTTTTCTGGCCTGATTCTATGATATATTTTAATACATTTTTATGGATTTCAGAGAGAGAGAGAGAGAGAGAGAGAGAGAGAGAGAGAGAGAGAGAGACTGAGAAATATCAATGGTAAGAGAGAAGCACTGAGTGACTGCCTCCTGCATGCCCCACAGTGAGGATCGAGCCCACAGCTTCCTGGTTCATAGGTGGACGCTCAACCACTGAACTACACCACCTGGCAATAGTAGTAGTATTGATAAGGATTTTCCCCTCTCTACCTTCTGTGAGTCACTAGCTGTGGTAAAAGTCTGTTATTATTTAGTCGGGATCAGGCCTGTGCTAGGTATTTTCCATGCGTTACCTCATTGAGTCTTCAGAACAACTTCTGAACTCAGGTACTTTTATTTTCCCATTTCATAGCCGAGAAAGAAAGGTTTGGTGAGAAAAGATTTAACTACATCACACTGTAAGTGGCAGATATGAGAAGTCCTAAAACTAGCTGGGTTTCAGGAACCAAAAGGATTTCGACAACGATAATCCTTAAAATTTTCTTCCAGCTTCAACATCTATTACTCTAAACTGATCACAATTTTGCTTTATTACCATCTGCTGTGTATGGGAATATATTATATTGGATCAAATCTAATGTATAAAGTTCTTGTGACTTTTAAAAAAAGATTTTGCTCTAGTAAATTCTAAGTAAATAGACTTATTTTTGTCTGTAGTCGTTCCCAAAGCTTTCAAAAAACTCTTCCTCCATTTAGGTACCCCACCCGTTCTCACACCCTTCCCGCCTTTCCAACTTCTCCCTACTGCCAACAACCCCCAATTTCCCTCTCCTCCCTCCATCATACCCACTCCCAGTCCTGCCTCACATTCCTTCTGCCACCAAGTCCTAATGGCTATCTCTGAACATTATCAAGACCCAATTCCAACGAGTAACATCTCTCTGAGTCCAAAGTCACTTCAAACAGGCTGAGAAGAACTCCACAAATGCAAGCTGCTGCTCTTATCCTCCTCAGCTAGATCCATGCATGCTCCCCCCTTATCTGAGGGGAGACATTCCAATACCCCCAGTGGATGCCTGAAACCACAGATAGTATCAAATCTCATATATATTATGTTTTCTCCTATACATACATACCTATTACAAAGTCTAATTAATAAACCAAGCAGAGTAAGAGATTAAGAACAGTAACTAATAATAAAATAGAACAATTAAACCATATACTGTAATAAATGTTCGCCCGACCAGTGTGGCTTGGTGGTTGAGCATCAACCTATGAACTAGGAGGTCAAGGTTTAATTCCTGGTCAGGGCACATGCCAGGGTTATGGGCTTGATCCCCAGTGTGGAGTGTGAGGGAGGCAGCCGACCAATAATTCTCTTTCATCATTGATGTTTCTATCTCTCTCCCTCTCCCTTCCTCTCTGAAGCCAATAAATACATATTTTAAAATAAAATTTTTAAAAATCTATATTCTCTCTCTCTCAATATCTTATTATATTGTATATACAGTGTGCATACTCTGGACAAAGGAGTGATTCACATCCCAGCTGGGATGGAGAAGAACAGGGTGATATTTTAGCATGTTATTCAGAAAGGCATGCAATTTAAAACTTATGAATTGTGTATTTCTGGAATGTTCCATGTAATATTTTTAGACCTCCATTGACCACAAATCATTAAAAACAAAGAAAGTGAAACTGCAGATAAGGATGATTATTGTGTTCCTTAGGAATCTTTGAGGACAGGGATTCTAAACTGTAAACATGCATGCAAATTATCTGGGAATATTGTTAAATGCAGATCCTATTAAATGCAGATTTTGATCCCTGACTCTGGGGTGGGACCTGAGATTCTGCATTTCTATAAGCTCCCTGGGGATGCTGCTGGTTCCTGACCACACACTTTATCTCAATCAGCCTCTCTGCATCCCTTCCAGGAAAGGATATTGTTTACAACTTACAGATGAGAAATGGGCAAAGAGAGGTTAAGAGAGGACCCAAGATCCCAGATCAAGTGAGCAACAGGAAGGATCTGAAATTAGCCAGATCCTTCTGACTCCATACAACAAAAAAGAAGAGTGTGTATATGTGTGTGTGTGTTGTGTGTGTGCGTGCATATAATATTAAAGATAGTTATTATCCATGTCATTTCAATAACATGAACACTCACCAATGACAGGAGAAAACTTTCAGTCCTGCACATTGTCAGCACTTAATAAACGTTCAATCTGTAGGTGTGAGTAGGAATGTATGAGGACCTGTTACATGGGAGGCCTGTTCCTTTCATTATGTGCGGGCCACATGGAGGCCTTTCCAGAAGTTTCTCTTTGGAACTTCACACTTTACTTATGTTACTGATTAAACTTATTGACTCTAACACCTTTTTTTCCTCTAGCAACCCAGTCCCACAGGGAACCTCACAAAGTCAGGCATTTCATAATTAATTTGATTAAGAAAGTAATAGGGTGGATAATAGGAATCATGAATGGTGAGTCACTGCCATCTCACAGAGTAGGAACAGGATGTTACGTCGGCACAAAAGGGGACAGAGCCTTTGCTTCCCCAAGGGGGAAAACTCTGCAGCAGCCATAAGCCAGTCTGGTGCTAGATGCCTTTTAGGGGCCCTGTAATCTAGTCGGAATATGTGTGTCAGTTGGGAGGGAGGAACAAGAAGATACAAATTAAACAGAAAACACAGAGAATAAAGCAGTAAATACACAAGATTTCAATGGGCAGCACTCCTGTGAGTGGAGACTAAAGGTCACAAAAACCCAAAGGAGCAGCTCTTAGGAGCAAGCAGGATTTGGCTGGACTTGAAGGACGAATGGGATTTAGGGGGGAACAGCATTCCAGACAAAGGCCCAGGGACGAGGGAGTGACCCAGGTATTCTCAGGCAGGAGAGGAGAGGAAGGAGGGATCCCTGCCAGGAAACAGGGCAGAGAAATGGGAGTAGGGGGGACCCTGCAAGGAGGGGAGTGATTTAGGAGAGTCAACAGGCAGGCTAATAAGGGGTAGACAGGGCATCTAAAGTCAGGAAAGGTGGCTTGAAACCTGAGCTTCACCATTTACTAGTGCAAAATGGGAAGAATCACACCTGTTTGAGCCTTAAAAACCATCATCTGTAACTTGGGCATAACAATTGTGTCTCACAGTAGTCTTTCTGAAGGCCCTAGTTTACGTTGTTAAGGCCCTCGTTGATGATGATGATAATAATAATAATAATAATAATAATAATAATAATAATGAAAAGAACTAGGTGAAGGAGATGGCACAGAAGGGTGAGGTGACAGGAGGCTCTGACACTTACGTCATTTTCCATTTGGCGATTCAGGTCCTGGTCCAAGAACTGGTTGTCCCTGTCAGTATCGGTCAGCTGCCCCTGCCTGACTCTAGAGGGGAAGGAACCAAGTCCAACCAGACCTGAAGATGCCCTCTCCTCAGGCACCAGCCCACTCCCTGCCCAGCGGCTTTCGGGGGATCCAGAGAGGAACAAGGACAGGCCAAGCAACCAGCCACTGCAGGCAGGATACTTGTCTTTGTGGGTCCTGAGGATGAGGTCCATGAAGGGCAGTTTGTCTTTTTGCTGATAGATTAGGTGAACAAATAGCACAAGGCCTCTCAGAACAATGGGCCAGAGAGAACATGAGTCTGGGGTTCCTGCTCCTAAAGCACAGGGACCGAAGGCCGCCGGGGTGGAAGGTCGGTGGCCCGGCGGGGAGTGACCGGCAGCTCAGTCCTGCTCCTTTGCTCTGGCTCCAGGTTCAGAGGACAGTCTGCCTTCAATGACTCATTATTCAGTAAGAAGTCAGATTCTATTCGTTTATTCTTTTATTTTTTTAAATATGTTTTATTGACTTTTTACAGAGAGGAAGGGAGAGGAATGGAGAGTTAGAAACATCGGTCAGCTGCCTTCTGCACACCCCCCAGCGGGGATATGCCCGAAACTAAGGTACATGCCCTTGACTGGAATCGAACCTGGGACCTTTCAATCCGCAGGCCCACAAACCGGTCAGGGCCAGATTCTAATTAGAAAACAAACATTTCCTGCACATCCATCCAAGAGGGACACATTTGCATAATGACGGCTTATCGCCACAACAACCCTTTCACTTAGGTGTTTAACCCCCATTTTACAAATAAAGACGTTATCCTTCAGAGAATTGACTCCTATTCCAGGATTCAACCACCAATTTCCCTCGTGCCCATCCCACCATTTTCACCAAGAAACCGCAATCAGAGCTCTTGCTTCCCTTTCTTCACAGCCATAAGCAAAGTTTGGGAACTTGTCCTAACATGTCCCTCTAACTGGGTTTGCCCGTCGTGATGTACCTACCATTACTTCCTGAGACTGTCCCCTCTGCTAGTCCCGAGGAGAAATAGTACTACCATTGCCAATTTTACCAATAAAAATGGCTTTTATTTGTGAGTATATGGTGTGTGCTCAGCACATGAGTTTATATATACAGTTGACCCTTGAACAGTGTATATAACTTTGGACTCCCCCAAAACGTAATTTATTCAACAGAATAACTTAAACGGTAGATTAACACATATTTTGTATGTTAAAGTATTACAACCCTGCCTGGTTTGGCTCAGAGGCAGCTGAGGACAAATGGTGGCAGGTTCAATTCCTAGTGCTCTTGACTAGGAATTGGATAGAGGCCAGGAATGAAACGAAGTTTGCAGATCCCATCCCTGTGAGCAGGAAGCAACCACTAAGGAGGTGTCTCTCACCTCTCTCTCTCTGTCTCTCTCTCTCTCTCTCTCTCTCCCACCTCCCTCCCTTCCACTCTTTCAAAAACTCAATGCAAAAATATAGTCAGGTGAGGATTTTTAAAAAAAAAGGTATTACATACTGTATTCTTACAACAAAGGAAGCTAGAGAAAAGAAAATGTTCTTAAGAAAATCATAAGAAAGGGAAAATACATTTACAGTATTTACATATTTATTGAAAAAAATCCACATGTAAGTGGATCCTCAAAGTTCAAATGCATGTTGTTTAAGGATCAATGGTATGCAATCTTACTTAATTTTATAATTATAGGTAAACTATATATGAGGATACTGAAACACAGGAAGACAAATCCATTTGCCCAAGCTCACGCAGGGAGTAAATGGTAAAGCTGGGATTTTAAACCCATGAATTTTGAGTCCAGAGCATCTAATTCCAAGCATAGGACTTACACATAACACTCCAACCTGTTTTTCCTATTTTAGAAATGCTCAGAAATGACAGAAGAATGACATTTTGGAAATAATCAAAACACAGGGGAAATGTGACAAATAAACTTGTCCCAGGGCCTTTCTGTGGAAAACGGCATCACCATCTACCCAGTTGTTGCAGCCGATACCTGAGTCATCTCGATTCGGTATACTTTCATGTACTGATGATTATGAGACAGGCAGAGTCTTATTTAAACTAACACATAATTATTCTATGCAGCAGAATTTGAATCCAGTACAATGGTGATTCCTTTTTCCTGAGCTGTAGACATTAGTCTCTATTCGGTCTTTAGCCATAGAGCATGTTATTACACATCATGCTAAATCTAATTCTCTGCCCGGGAGCTCTGTCCCTCCTCTGAACAAGTGAGCTTTCCAGCCTAAAATAAATAGCAACTTTTATGACTAGCCATATTGTTTTCACTCCTAAACAAACCTTCGGGAGAGAACACCCATTACCAATGTATTTGTCAATTGTAAATCGCCATCATTAAAACAAACACAATTTAAACCTTTCAAGTGCTTGGAGTTTAGAATTTGGGGAGTTGGAAGGACGGTCGGAGGAGCAGGTAGCATCTTTAAAAAGAGTAGCGAAGGAACATTCATCTAATTTAAGAAACATATCTTAACCTTTAAAGGATCCATGTATACTTCAGAGAGAGAGAGAACAGCAGAATGCAAAATAGGTGAACTAATATATTCGTGCAAGAGTAGGCCTTCCTTCCCCCAGCTGCCAGCACCGGCTTCCCTCTGGCACGATGGCCCCAGCTTCATCCAGAAGGTCCGTCTGGAAAGATGTCCGGTCTGATTAGCATATTATGCTTTTAAAATTTATTCATTTGACATTTTCTCAAGGGGAAATGAAATGGAAACCCTGGCTCACACATCACCAGCTCAGATCCCCAGCGTGGCCAGAGGGAGGTGCATTCCCAGTACCTATGTGATCTCCATGGCATGGGTTGAAGCCAGCAGTGTCCACACAACAGCAGCTCATGTCCTCTTATGTCCCCAAGACTCGCCCTTCACATCCTCTAGGAACTGTATAGAACAATAAAAGAAAAAAGCTGTCTGGCTCTCCAGCACCCTACCATCAGCCTTGCAGTGTTTACTTTTATCCATATTGTAAATATGCCCTTGACTTAGCAGAGACTTCCATTTTGAAGTGTTTGGAGTGTCAAAGACCTGAAGTGCCTGAAGAAGCTACCAGCTTTCTCTGAAACAAGCGCGGTCACGGTCTGATTTTGAAAAGCTCTTTAGCTCATAGAGTAAGAAGCCCTCAGAGCCTATGAGAACGGAGTTGCCAAATGCAATATAAAAACAGTGACTGCTCTGTGCTGTCACTGTTTGCTCGGTGGTTCACTGTGCTCATGAAATGACACCCGTCACCCAGGGGAGCGAACGTAGCCAACTCTAAAGCTTGCACAGAGCTGAGCTGCTCAGGAAGACTACAAAGCCCGTTTCTCTGAGAGCAATGTTTTAAGTAGTCATCAAAATACTCATGAATTTTTTTAACTTTGCAAAATTTTTTTCACACGACAGAGATGGTTGTGTTAACATTGAGACAGTAGTGTACCCTGTAAATCGTTGCCCCATTAAACCTCTTACAAAATAGTTGACTATAACCTTATTTTAAGGACATAGAAGGGGCGATCTCAAGCACCAAAGGTATCTTAAAATAAATATGACAAGCACCCTCTCCACCAGCAGAAGATCAGTAGGTTTTACGGATATTAGCATTTCTATCCTTTCCTTAATGCTTGTTTATTTAGCTGAAGGCCTATTTGGGGTGTTTCATTAGCATTTCAAAAGAGGATTGTTTGTTTTTTAGGTTGCACGTTGATGAAGCCCACATTTTCATTATTTCGGGTGGGGGTAGTGTGAGTACCAAATAGTGGAAAGAGGAAGAATCTTGAAAACAGAGGCGGATCTTAATTCAAATTGAGATTTGATCGTTTCGTTCTTTGAGATCTGGGCTAGTTAATCCCACCCCTATGAGCCTCAGTCTATTTTTCTACAAATCACAGGTTTGTATTGGCAATAAAATAAAGTACTGTACATTGGGACCTGGCAGGCAATGGAGCCCCATGCTTTTGCGCATTCTTCCTGGTGGTAAGCGTCCCTAATTGGTAGTCACACCTGGTTTTGGAGTCTCCCCATCACGTGAGGCCTGATCACTTAGGGCGGCACTGGCCAGGCCCAGCATTGCCGAGATTCCTCCTACTATTCCCAAATTCTTCTCATTTTTAAATACTCTCTGTCCTTTTCCCCAGGTCAAAGGAGAGGGAATGATCTCTACAATAAAAAACAGACTTATTTTTTCCATGAACCTGTTGAATATTTCCTAATTACCCCCTCTGTGTCCTAAGGAATGATGTAAGCGCTCCAAAGGAATTTCTCACCCAGCATTCCTATCTTCCCTTGCTGAAACCTGGACTGGTCATTACTACTATTTTTGTGAGATTTTAAAGAAACAAACAAGTATCTGTTTTTGCTGTCCTTGAATTGTTATGTATGGTTAAAAAGAGCGTTGATTTTAAGTTACACGGTCCTTGTATCCTATCGACCCTTCAGTCTAGCTTTGATATTTTATAGACTCCAGGGCCCAACCTATTGGCCAGGTCCTGATGGGCCCACAGTCAAGCCTGAAGGGCCAACCTTCCCACTGGTTTGCAATCAAGAAGCTGACAACCTCCCAGCCAGCCACCCGTCAAAGTTCCTGCTGGTGACTCTCTCCCCCAGCAAGCCGCCTCCCTTCCCCCACTTTCCCAAACATCTTGGACATCTCAAATAATCCCAATTACACTCAGGTTGTTTAAACAAACAGCAGCACAATTCCCAGCCCTGAACCCCAGCTGAGCGATTCCCTTGGGCCCATTCGCACCATCACCACCACCCCACTCCCCACCCCAAGCCACTTTCGGGCAAGAGCAGCCCCAGCAGAGACAATGGCTCTGCGTTCACAGTGGGCAGTTTTCCGTGTCTAAATGTTTGCAGACACTTGGTAAAGTGTCCCAGGCCAAGTTTCCAAAGGACAATACCTCCACGCTGCGTTTGTTTAAGCAGGCAATCCCAGATAAGAGGGTGGCTGCCTCCCTCCTTCAAAAGCCAAGAATGCAAGACAAGCTGGAGGCAATGCTGTGGGAGATTGGGGCAAATTCCACTGGAACCGGAATACCTGAGTCCCTCTCTCCACTCTTACCCTTCCTTCAAAGACTGGATTTACCCTGTGGAAAATTTGAAGTCGGAATTGGTGGGGTTTTTAAAGAATTTCTGAAATAAGATAACGGAGCAGGAAAAGGTTCAGTTTTCAATTCTGTAGCTGGATTGGACATAGGAAACAAGACAGGTCCCTGCGGAAGGACTGACTACACCTTCCCCATGGGGCAGCCCACGTCTTGTGAAGTTCCAGTAAGCATCCAGCACCTTACATTTTCTGTTGCGTGTTAAAAAGAAAAAGAGCCCATTTTTCTGACCTCTGGGTCTCTTTGGGCCATTTTTACAAGGGCTGCCACCAAACCTATAAGGATCAACAGTTTGATGGCACCATCCACAATTCATTTATTCACCTAGCAAATATTTATAGGTTATCTACTTAGACCAAACCCACAATAGTACAGGGATTGGGAACCAGGTTGAAATCAAGACTCTCGCATACGATAGAAAGTGATAAGTATCTTAAGCAGAGCAAAGACGCTGGGAGTCCAGAGAAGAAATGACTGTGGTGGGTGGAGGAAAGCTGATTGGAGAAAGCATCTCAGAGGAACTATTTGAGTCAGTCCTTGAACAGCTGCCATCAGCAGAGGTGGGAACAATCTCTGAAGTCAGACTATGGATGGGCTGTTCCCCACATATTTCTAGTTCTTGCTACTTCTGCTTGGTTCATCAGCCATTAGAACAGAAGTTCTTATATTTTCTGAATCACACACTTACGAGAACCTCTTGACTCTCCAGAAAAATGTAGGTCACCAAAATATGGCATCCAATTGCAGAGCATTTGAGCATCCTCATTCAGAAATCTCAGTTAAAAATCCTTAGGTTTGGCCCTGACCGATAGCTCAGTTGGTTAGAGCATTGCCAAGTTTGTGAGTTCCATTCTTAGGTCACATATAGGAATCAACCAACGAATGCATAAATAAGTGGAGTGACAAATTGATGTTTCTCTCTCTCTTTCTCTTTCTAAAAATAAATAAATAAATTTTAAAATAAAAAAGAATCCTTGGGCCTACGCTGATTTGGCTCAGTGAATAGAGTGTGAGCCTGCAGACTGAAGGTCCCTGGTTAGATCCTAGTCAAGGGCACAAGCCAGGTTGCAGGCTTAATCCCCAGTAGGGGGTGTGCATGAGGCAGCTGATCAATGATTCTCTCTTATTACTGATGTTTCTCTCCCCCCTCTCCATTCTTCTCTGAAATTAAAAAAAAAAACTATTTAAAAAATTTTCTTGGGTTTAAATGTTGGTGTCAGCAGACTTATTTTTATAGCATTGAGAGAAAAACAAAATTTCCATTTATCTATCCTTTACATTTTTTGAGTTAAACGTTATATGTGGTCTACAAACCCTACAGGAGAAAAGAAAGGGTTTCTTCATTTTTCATGTCATTTGAAAAACCCATTTACCTAAAGAGCAATACCCCGGTACAAGGCTGTCATATTTCACCTATGATAGCCTGTCTGACCTATTGTACCTTGTTTGGGTTGCAGTTTTTGAAGCAGGTCTTTCAAAAGCCCCAAAACTGACACTCTGCAGTATCTTCCACAAAGGAATCTAAATCAGACTTCAGCATTTCCTTCTACAATCCCTGAGAGAGAATCCAGGTGGAGGGATTTTGACTTAATGTCATTCCACCAAGATGGGACAGTGTGTGGCTCCAAGCTTTGCTCAAGTCTGCACACCATACCTGCTGTGTGAATGAAAAATAAAGAATGATTGAGAGACTAAAGGAGAAGTTTTATAATAGAACAGATGGGGAAAATATACATGGGGTTTTGGTGAGAGCAAAATTTAGGTCACTTTATAAGATTGTTCATTCCAAAACACTATGTCCAAATAAAATAGATATTTTAAAATTAATATGATTAGCTCATAATTTAAGAATATTAGGTTACAAATCCTAAAAATACAGAAACATATTTTAATTTGACATTTAAGATCATTGTAAATTCACCTGTAGTTGTAAGAAAAAAGACAGAGATCCTGTGTACCTTCTACCCAGTTTACCTGAATGACAGCATCTTGCAAAATGATAGCGCATCGTACAACCAGAATATCGACAACATTACAGTAAAGATGCAGAACAGACTCACCCCACGAGGAGAACTCCTGTTGTCCTTTTAGAGCCACAACCATCTCCCCCCTGCCCCACCACCTCCTTCCTGCCTGATAATTACTAATTTATTCATTTCTATAATTTTGTCACTTCAAAAATGTTATATAAATGGATTCGTGCAATATGGACATTGAGAGGGGGTTGGCTTTTTTCCCTACTCAACATAAAGTTGTTGCATGTATCAATCAACTGTGTTGGGTGTTGTTTTTTGTTACTGCTAAGTAGCATTCCATGGTGTAGCCATTGTTAAGTCATTCACCCACTAAAGGGCATTGGAGTTGTGTCCAGTTAGTGATGCATCCATCTTATATAAAAACTTTGAAATTTTAACCCTGCTATTTCTGGCTTCTGTAAATGCTTGCTGGCTTAAATAATAAGGAAAATAAAACTACTCCCATTTCAGAGAGGCCATTAAACCTTTTCTAGACAAAGTTATCAGTGCTGGCGTCAGGCCAAGCCTTTGGTTGAGGTCTCAAAGCTCTAGCACATAGGGCCCTTTAAGAACTTGCAAAGGGAACCGGAAAAAACCATATTTGGGAGACAAAGAAGGTAAAATCGTATAAATACAGGAAACTTCCTGTGTGATTTCATCCAGAATTTGAGAAACATTTTCCTCTGGGCCCGCGCATAATAAATGTAACTCCATCTCTCTAAGCGTTGCTTGGTTCTTCTCCGGTTTTTCTGTAACATTAGGACTATTGGAAGTAAAGCTACTATAAACATCCATGTACAGGCTTTTGTTGAACATAAGTTTTTGTTCCTCTGAGATGCATGCCCAGGGATGTAATTGCTGGGTCACATCATAGTTGCATATTTAGTTTTTTAGGAAACTGACAAACTGTTTTCCAGAGTGGCTGTAACCATATTAGCTTCCTGCCAGCAATGCATGCTGGTCTTCTGCACATCTCCACAAGCAGAAATAGTGTTGTCACTACTTTGCTGATTTAGCCATTCTGACAGGTAGCCAGTGATATCTCATTGTGGTTTTAATTTGCACATCCTTACTAACTAATGGTATTGACCACCTTTTCATGTGCTGATTTGCCATACGTATATTCTCTTCAGTAGAATGTCTTTTTTTTTTTCTTTGCCCATTTTCTGATTGGATTGTTTGTTTTTACTGTGGGGTTTTTGAGGGTTCTTTATATAATCTAGATACCAGTTCTTTGTCAGACATATATGTTGCAAATATTTTGTCCCAGTCTTTAAAAAAAATATATGTTTCTATTGATTTCAGAGAGGAAGGGAGAGGTAGAAACATCAATGAGATACATCCATTGGCTGCCTCATGCACGACCCCTACTGGGGTTAGAGCCTTCAGCCTGAGCATGTGCCTTTGACTGGAATTGAACCCAAGACCCTTCAGTCCACAGGCTGATACTCTATCCACTGAGCCAAACTAGGTAGGGCTGGTATCAGGATAATATCAGCTCATAAAATAACTTGGGAAGTGTTCCCTCTTCTATTTTCTCAGAAAATTATGTAGAATTGGTGAGAATTCTTGTTTAAACATTTGATAGAATTCTCCTCTAAAGTCATCTAAGCCTAAAGATTTCCTTTTGTATGAAGATTAATTATTAACTCAATTTCCTTAATAATTATAGGGTTATTTAAATTATTTCTTTTCTATTGGATGAGTTGTGATTGTTTATGTTTTTCAAAGAATTAGTCATTTCACATAAGTTATTGCAAATCTAACAATATGGGTTGATTATAGTAGTCCCTATTGTCCTTTTGATATCTTTAGAGTATATAGTAATAGGCTCTATTTACTCCTGATATTGAAAGTTTGTGTTGCTCAGCCAGCATAGCTCAGTGGTTGAGTGTCAACCTATGAACCAGGAGGTCAGGGTTCCATTCCCAGTCAGGGCACATGCCCAGGTTGCAAACTCAATCTCCAGTGTGGGGTGTGCAGGAAGCAGCCTATCAATGATTCTCTCTCATCACTGATGTTTCTATCTCTCTCTCCCTCTCCCTTTCTCTCTGAAACCAGTACAAATATTTAAAAAATAAAAAACAAAACTTGTGTCTTCTCTCTTCTTTGTCTCTCTTGCTAGTCATTTGTCAATTTTATTGATTATTTTAAAGAATCAGCTCTCTGGTCCATTGATTTTTCTCTATTGCAGTTTTGTTTTCAATTGCATTGTTTTCTGCTCTTTATTATTTCCTTTCTTCTGCTCGACATGGGTTTATTTTCTCTTCTTGTTCTAGTTTCTTGGGGTGGGAACTTAGCTTATTGATTTCAGATTTTCCTTTTTTTATACATTAATGCTACAAATTTCCTTCTCAGCGCTGCTTTGGCTGTAACCCACAAATTTTCATTTACATGTATTTTTACCTGGAGACTTACGTGTTTAGTTTCTCTTTGTGTTTAGATTCCAAATGTTTGGAGATTCTCCTATTACCTTTCAGGATTGATTCCTGGTTTGATTCCATTGTTGTCATAGACACTAGGTAGGGTTTCAGTTCTTCTAATGATATCTGTGTATGTTTTCTTCATGTATGTATAAATGCATCTTTACACATATCTATGATTGCATCTGTAATGTATTATATATTTTGTAAATCGAATTTGCTTAAAAGTGTTCTACCAATATCCCCAAGAACTTATTTGAGACACTAGCTTCCTGTTTAGCTGAAGACACTAGCCCCTTTAGTCTTTCTATTAAATAAGGCTATTTTTCAGAGCAAGTAACTGAATCTTGCATTAAAAAATCTTTTTTTATCAGTAATCTTGAAACAAAAAATATCAGCAGCTCTAAATGTCCATTGTTTGATGTCACATCTTCCTGAATCAGACTGTTTCCCAAACGAGAGAGACAAACAAGGAAGGAGGCTAAAAAGAGGACCCATGGGAAGATGAAGGTCTTTACTTTGCTAAATATCAACTAAGGAGGTCCATAACACGTACCCTACTTTTACCTCTCTATCGAATTTAAAGAGCCACATGTAGAATAAAAGAAAATTTAGGATCATTCTCCAAAAAAAGCCCCTAGTTGATAAGGAATGTAAAACTAAGGAAGTAACTGGTGAGATCAAAAAAAGGGATAGGACAGGAAAAGTTTTCCCTTCTTTCAATTGGCTTTTCTTCTATTTATTTATTTATTTATTTGGGGGGGATGGGGGATGGGAGGGGGGAAATGTCTCTTTCAAGCAAAGCAGCGGGCATTCCCGGACGCTGGGAGCAGCAGCCAGATCACGGGCACGTTTCTGCGTGGCAGTCAATTGGCTTTTCTAATTTTGACTGCCACAATTTTATAATAATAATCTATTAAATCACTCTGGGCTCTGAAAATCCTTGATTCAGTCTGCACCCCAGGGGAGCCACCCCTCATACCCGATAATCTATATTTTTAAACGAATTTGTTTATTGACACCAACAAAAATCATACGCCTGCGCCCATACCCTTTACTGGATTACTCAGAGTGGGATGGGTGCTGATCCACTTCCAAAGGCTCTGATGAACAGGCCAGGAAGGTTTTCCCAGTAGAGATCCAGCCCTCTGCCCCAGCCCCTCCTTCCCAGGATAAACACAAAGCAGAGACTAAGCTCCCAGCGGGATGACCTATAAGTGACCCTCGGACTGACCTAACACTCTGGTCACTCTCACCGACAGATTTGTTTATCTTGGAACCTTGGAGCCTCTGCACCCAAAAGCTTCGGCTCTAGACTCCTGGTCCTCCCAAGTGAGCTGTCAGTCACAGCTTAAGTGCGTGTGGGACAGTTGCATGATAGCCTGAGTTTATTTACCAAAACCTGATGTTTATGCTGTCCAGCAACAAGTAGGGGCCATGGGCTGCTGATTTAGCAATTGGGGAGCCAACTAACTGTCTCCATCAGGCATTAGCTTTCACACTACAAAATTATCAGTGGACCCTGCTGGCCCATCTCTCCCTTAGAAATTAAACGTCCTGGGTGATCTGAATTTGACATCTCCAAAGGTGGGGTCTGTGGTCAGGCCATTCCTCTAGAGCATATCTGAATGAAACATAAGGGGCACAGCCACAACTGATGCAAACGGGAAGCTTGGTTTTCTAGTCCAAGCCCATCGCATTGTGGCTTGTCTGAGAAGACTACAGGCAAAGTTTACATGTGATAGTGATATCTTGATATTTACCAAAAATAATAATATAGATTCTGTCCCAAGTTTGGGCCATGAATAGAGGGATGATCAAAATATCAACAAAAAAGACAACGATGCATATAAAAATTTTACTAAATTATTTTTTAATAGATTTTATTTTCTCAGACACACCGCTCAAGGAACCTCAGCTGCCACATAGAATTCTGAATTGAACATTTCAGTAGTAACTCCAAGGGGCTTACGCCGATTTAGAGGATTGAATTCATTCATTCATACTCAGACCCATCCTTATAGTTTCTTTAAGGATGCTGTTTCCAATGGCTAAGTAAGGCAAACAAGACATTTAGATATATGAGGCCAAACCAAGAAAGATGACAAGGTTGATTACAGAAATGGGCTTTATTTCCCGCTCCGAGCAGAAGATTTCAAATAGATCTGAATCTGTAAGGAATGCTTTTATTTGGCAGTCCAGACGAGGAGAGGGAGAACTGTCCCTTCAGAGGGCAGTGTAGAAAGAGGGCTGTCCTCCCCTTTCATCCTATTAAAGACCTGCTGGTTAGTGACTGAGAAGGCCCCTCTATTATCAGCCACGGCTTAAATAAACCTTCTGCCTCTGCACCCAGCCGCCCCTCCAAGCTGCAGGCCCATCCATCACTGTCACCTTTGCAGAGTGGCTGCCATGACAGTTCATGATCATTAACCAGCCCTGGTGTGCTTTGTGTTAAAGTTAAGACACATCAAATGCAGAAACTCCGTAGTTCCTTAAAGTTACTGGAGACAGGGATGCGCTAGGGCAAACGTTGGCCAAACTTGACACACAGCTTTGACCAAAGGTGAAAAATGAGCCCTGGGTAAGGCCTCAATATCTCTTCTAACCCCACCCCCCAACTCCACTCTCAGGGATTAGACACCCAGTGGAGAGGAGCAGTGTGAGAATTGGGCCACAGAGCCATGCCAAAGGGAATGTGAGCCCAGGACACAGCAACACTGCTCCTTAAACCACGCTGCCCTCCCCCACCGCCACTCCGCAGCATAAAGGCCTGCTCCCTGAGAGAACGCTCACAGTAAAATATGTCCCTGCTCTCCTTGGCACGCTCATCTTCTGAATCCCTTCACAAACCTTCTTACTCACGGGCTCAAATCCCTAAAAGAAATGCAGGTTGAACAATCTCTATCTCTCCTTCACAAAGGTTTATAACATGGAAGTAACAGGGCACAAAAAGCATGTGTGGATTGGGTGATCCTGCTTACACCTCATGATTCCTCTCTGGGCCACTGCTTAATTAAGACATTTCCTTTTCTTTATCTTTTTAAAAAATATTTTTTTATTTATTTCAAAGAGGAAGAGATTGGGAGAGATAGAAACACCAATAATGAGAGACAATCATTTATTGGCTGCCTCCTGCACACCCCACACTGGGGATCAAGCCCACAACCCAGGCATATGCGCTGATGGGGAATTGAACAGTGACCTCCTGGTTTATAGGTTGATACTGAACCACTGGGCCACCCCAGCCAAGCAAGACTTCTTTTTTTTTTTTTTAAATCACACACTACTTTTCTGCAACAAGGCCCAGTTTAGGGAAATGACTTTGAAAAGCAGGTTGATAAGGCAAGGGGAACTGGCTCTCCCAGCCAGTATTTAAAAATCAAATAATACCGTAACAAGGAAAAAAAAAAACCACACACACACACACACACACACACACACACACACACACGCCATAACCACCCTGCTGTCAAGGAGGAGGAGTATGCATACAATTCTTTTATCCCTTTTGTCATTCAAAGAACATTTATTCAATCCTTCTCACATGCCCAGCATTGAATTGTGTTCCAGGGTTATAAAGAACAAAAAAGGAGATATGGAAGTAACCTCACAGGATGCAAGTCACAATGGGTAGTCATGCCCCAGGCAAGTAACTTCTTTAGCAAAAGGCTGATGTTCACCTTAAACCAGCCCTGTCCACTGTTTTTGGGCATCTAGGTTAACACTTTTGAAATGCCCCCTGCCAGACCCCTGCTTCTAAAGTGTGACCACCCTCAAGAGAGCATAGAATCTTAACTATCCTGTAATGCAATCACCTCCTGGCTTTCTCTCACCTTCCTATAATCCTTTCCTCCTTCGCTTCAAATGCATCAAAGAAACTGCAAAAACAGCATTGAATTGACTATCAAACTATAGGTGGAAGATCGGGAGGGTTGGGAGGGGGAGTTAATTGATCAACTGAAGGACTTATATGCATGCATATACGCATAATCAATGGACACAAGACACTGGGGGGTAGGGAAGGACGGGGGAAGGT
Source organism: Murina feae (assembly GCA_004026665.1). NCBI lineage: Eukaryota > Metazoa > Chordata > Mammalia > Chiroptera > Vespertilionidae > Murina > Murina feae. The sequence goes on along the minus strand of PVJC01023909.1, from coordinate 5,788 downwards.
CAAGGGGAAAAAATGGAAACTTATTTAACCCTCTTTGTAATACTTAAAGTAATAAAACAAAATTAAAATAAATAAATATCAAAAAAAAAAGAAACTGCAAAACCTTAAGTCTTCTGACCATTTAAGATCTTGTATCATGATATACTAGTATGCTATCGGTTTGGATACGGCTGGGGTGAGGGAACTGGGCGCCGCCATCTTGTGGCTATGGGCACAGTCATCTTTGTCTATGAGTGATGGTTAATTTGCATATTACCCTTTTATTAGATAGGATTATTGTTGCACTGTGGGATTATTCTAGCATCATGTTGGGATTTTATGCTCATAAAGGTGATATTTAATATCTAAAGAACACACACTGCTTTTCCATATGCTTGAAGTCCTCTGCTCTTACACCTCCTAAATTAACTCCCTCATCATACCTGAGACCAGGTCAATTCTAGAAACCATTTTACAGTTAGAAAAACGGAGAGTCTGGGTCATCCACATATATAATTTAAATCTCCTTCAACAAGCCCCTCACCTAACACCTCTCCTCTAGGCTTAGATAAGTGGTTCTCAAACCCTGGCTCTGGTTTGCAATTGGCCTCTAAAACAGCCTGCTCATGGCTCCTGTGAGACGGGGCAGAAACTGGAGTCATCAGGCAGTGGGTGGTGAGCTCTGAGAAGCCACCGCACTGCTCCGTGGCCTGTGTGTCAACCTGGCCAAGGGTTATGTGGTGCAAAGCCTTACATAGCTACTTGCTGACTTTGGGTATTATTATTTTAGTTACCAATAGGAGAAAAATTACTGTGCTATTTTCTTTTATTTTTTATCTTTTTAATCCTCACCTGAGGATATGTGTTTATTGATTTTAGAGACAAGTAGGGAGAGAGAAAGACATGGATGTGAGAGGGAAATATCAATTGGTTGCCTTCTGAACATGCCCTGACCAGGGATAAAACCTGCAACCTAGGTATGTGCCCTGACTGGGAATTGAACCCATAATCTTTTGGTGCACAGAACAATGCTCCAACCAACTGAAGTACACAGTCGGGGCTTACTGTACTGTTTCCTATTAACTCTGTTTTATAAGGACAAATCCAGAGCAAAGAATCAACTGTCCCAAGCTGTTGGCTCCAGAGACAGAGGGGTTGTGGGTTTGTACCACCCCTGGTTTCAAACCCACTGGGCCTATCCTGGAAAATGGGGTCCAAGAGGAGTTAGAACCACCAAAGTCCAGGTGGAGACAGGCCGACAGGGTCTCTGGGCAATGGTCAGACAACATTGGGGATGTTTGCACCCAAATCTTTTTTTTAAATTGATTTCAGAGATGAAGGGAGAGGGGAGATAGAGAATATTGATTGGCTGCCTCCTGCATGCTCCCTACTGGGGATCCAGCCCAAAACTGAGGCATATGCCCTCGGTCAGAATTGAACCCAGGATCCTTCAGTCCAAAGGCCAATGCTCTATTCACTGAGCCAAATTGGCGAAGTCTGTGCCCAAATCTTAATAAAAAATCTAAGAAAGCCCTAACCGGTTTGGCTCAGTAGATAGAGCGTCAGCCTGTGGACTGAAGGGTCATAGGTTCGATTCCGGTCAAGGGTATGTACCTTGGTTGCGGGCACATCCTCAGTAGGGGATGTGCAAGAGGCAGCTGATCAATGTTTCTCTCTCATTAATGTTTCTAACTCTTTATCCCTCTCTCTTCCTCTCTGTAAAAATCAATAAAAAAATATGTTTTTTTAGAAGTCTGAGACATAACTCCATGATTGATGTAATATATGGGCCTTGATGAAACTGGTGAAAGGAGGCACAAAGGGAAATATTCTTTTCTTTTCTTTTGTTATACTGCAAACAGGCTGAACAAATGAACGTAGGCTTTGGGTGAAAAGACTCGAGACCAAAGTCTTGGGAAGTCTGAATCCCAAAGGAAAGCTGTCAGGTTTCTGAGTGAGTGACATGATTTCTATCGGCATTGTGGCATTCTATGCTGTGTGCCATTATTGACGGAGTTGTACTTTTAAGTGTGGACTTATATATGTTTGTACCTTTCACTCTACAGGGATTTTCACAAATCCTAAGAGCACCCTCCTGCGGCGGTGGGGAGAAGTGCTCTCAACCTATCCCAGCATTAAGGCTCTGCGGCCAGCAGGGGCAGTGTGGAGGCACAGAGGAGACAGGAAGTTCCCCTACTGTTGCCAAAGGGAAGCAACCCACCTCTGCTTATCATCCAGGAAGCGGAGTGGAGAAGTGAAAGGTCAGGATGTGAGCAATACCCCCGCCCCTGGTCACAGAACCATTCCTCCTATCAGGCTAGCTATAGCCAATCATATCCACTATGACACATTTCTCGTGGGTCTGAGAACAGGTAGAACCATTTTGGAGGCAATTCAGCAGTGACTACCAAAATGTAAATACAGATGCTCCTCAACTTATGATGAGGTTATGTCCTGAAGAACCCATGATCAGTTGAAAATGCGTTTAATACACCTAACCTACTAAACATCATAGCTTAGCCTCGCCTACCTTAAACATGCTCAGAACACTTACTTTAGCCCTCAGTTGGGCAAAATCATCTAATACAAAGACTGTTTTATAATAAAGTGTTGACTATCTGATGTAATTTATTGAATACAGTATCCAAAATTCACTGGCAACACAGTGCACTGTAGAGAACAGGTTGTTTACTCTCGGGATCACGCGGTTGACTAGGAGCGGAGGTGCACCACTGCTGCCCAGCATCCTGAGAGAGTATCTTAGCACTATCACCAGCCAGGGGAAGATCAAAACGCACAGGACTGTTTCTACTGAATGCATATCGCTTTCGCACCGTCGTAAAGTCCTAGGTTGAACCATCATTTAAGTCAGAGACCACCTGTATGTATTTCTTTGGACTCGGCAATTCTAGGAATTCACTCTCCCAGTGTAAGACTATTCCCTTCAGCATTTTTAGTTATTGAACATCTTTTTGTAAAAGCAAACACTAGAAACAATCTAAATGTCTATCAATAAAAGATTCAAGTTAAATAAACTATGGTGCAGATAAATCTGCCACTGTGACAGGAATGAAATAAATCTAGAAAGACACGGAGAGATAATTGAGCTTGTTCTAAAAACACAGTCAAGATTCATAAAACATACTTTGCTACTCCTGTGGTTAAATTATTTGCGTGTTAATAGAGGCAAGGATGCCTGAAGCAAAAAGAAGCAAATTTTGATGCGTGGAATTTGCAGATTCCTCAGGCAATAGGAGAGGCTTTAGGAAAGACAAGACACTCCCAAGGGAGACAGAAACAGCCTAGTAGAGGGGGCTCCTGTGCTGCTGGCCCTAAGAGAGGCTTCTTTGGTTTCCTGGGGATTTGAGGGTAAAGAGACATTAGGAGCATAGTATCAGATTATAAATGAATTAAAACCTTGGTTCATAACACTCTTCATCTGCACATGCACCTGCTGTTATTTGGTTAGTTTTTTTAAAAAAATATATTTTTATTGATTTCAGAGAAGAAGGGAGAGAGAGAGAGAAGCATCAATGATGAGAGAGAATGATTGATTGGCTGCCTTCTGCACACCCCCTACTGAGGATAGAGCCCAGCCCACAATCTAGGCATATGCCCTTGACGGGACCCTTCGGTCCACAGGCCGACATTCTATCCACTAGCTAGTTATTTTTAAGAATGTAATAAGGAACCTAAATCCCACCACTTAAAATAAAAACCAAAGGACAATAACCCTTATTGAACTATCTGACCTCATCCTGGCCCCCTTCTTGCCCACTTGAACCTCTTGTTCCCCATGCTCTCACTTTCCTTTAAAGATAGTTGTATTGACTCTGTGTGTGTGTGTGTGTGTGTGTGTGTATTTAAATTCTTCATTGTTTAAAGTATCCCATAAGTCTCCTTTTTCCCCCATTGACCTCTCCCTGGCCACCCGCACCACCCTCTATGTGAATATTTTAAAGTATACTTTTATTTTGATTGTTTTTAATTATAAAAGAGGTATTAGGCTGTTTGTAATCTTTTGGAACTTATTTCTTCACTTCACACATGTTAAGATTCATTTATGTCGTCATAGTTCAGTTTGTAATGTTAGTTTGGTTTATAGTTGATATTGCTTATTTCATACATTTGACTGCTGTCTTTATTTATTTATTTTAAATATATTTTATTGATTTTTTTAGAGAGAGGAAGAGAAAGGGAGAGAGAGTTAGAAACATTGATGAGAGAGAAACATCAATCAGCTGCCTCCTGCACACCCCCCACCAGGGATGTGCCCAAAACCAAGGCACATGCTCTTGACTGGAATCGAACCTGGGACCCTTCAGTCCATAGGCCAACGCTCTATCCACTGAGCCAAACTGGTTAGGGCTATTTATTTACTTATTTATTTAATATGTATTCATCCACTCTCCAGATGTCTCCAGGCTTTTGCTATTGTGAACAGTACTGTTTGATCATTCTTATTATTATTATTATTATTATTACTATCTGTATTATTATTATCATTATTATTATGCTATATACCATGGAGTGGCACTGCTCGGTCATAAAGTTTGTAAAAGTTACAGCTGAAGAAATAATGTCAGTCAACTTTCAATGTGGTTGTCCCAAATCACACTCCCAGAAGTCAGACGTTAGAGATGCTCTCTTTAGATCTGCATCGCGGCCAATATGCAGTATTGCCAGACTTTTTTATGTTTACCCATTGAAAGGAGGTGAGCGGTGGACTTGATTTGCATTTTGCTGACCACTGAGAACAGTGGGTATCTCTTTATATCTGAATTGACCACAGGTACTTTTTTGTGTGTGAAGTACCTGCTTGTGTCATTTGCATACTCCTCTGTCCCACTGTTTGTGGACCCAGTCTTAGTGCCTGAAATGGAAATTCCAGGGAAACATTTTTAAATGCAACTCATTTTCACCTGCCAGGAGATGGGGCCGGAGGGACACAGAATCATAAAAGTTTGGTTTTAATAGAGTTCAGCAAAAGTGTGAGCATGAAATCCTAAGCAGCCAGAGACTTCAGGAGGTGAATGGAGCAGGGAATGGGTGTGAATGTGGGAGGCTGGAGGGTTAGACCAGCCATGTCAAGTTCTTCCCCTTGCCTGTACCTACAGCGGCGGCAAATTCCCAGTACCGCGTGCCAGGTGCTTCCCTGCACTTTCCACAGCACCCGCCAGCAGCCCTCAGCACCTACATGTTTGGTGTTCCTTCCGCTGAGAGCAGAACAGCAAGTTCAGATTTCTACCCAAATAAATTGACAATTGAAATGATAACTTCAGCTCTGTCCTCCAGCCCTTAGAAAATGAAATGTCCAGAAAACGAATGTTCTGGGCGGTGAAGGAAGAACAACATAAGCGAGACACCAATTTTCCAGTTCATACACAGGAAACCGCAGGCTCAGTAGACTGAAATTCAGGAGGAGATAAATAAATAGGGAGCATGGAGTGCATGGCTCCCAGGAATGGCCACTTCTATCTCTGCTCTAGACCAAACCATGAAAAGCATCACAAATCACCCCCTCGCCTCATTGTGAGACTGCGGCTTATTCATGCTTCCAGGAACCACGCACAGCCTCCCAGAGCAGCTCTCATCCACTTCCTGTCCTTCCAAGATCTCCTGCAGTCATGTCTCCCAGCTGTCACCTTTCTTTAATTACCAATTAATTTCTTCCTTATGACTGTGTAGGTCTTTCTCCCATCTCAGCACCACAGATTCCCATTCTCATTCCTCCTGTTTTGGCAACACTTGACATCAGCTGGCTCTCTCTGGCCACAGGCGAGGTGAGGGCAAGCTGACCTGCTCTTAG
>PVJC01023908.1:13372-26076 GCA_004026665.1 Murina feae | reverse complement strand
AAGTAAACACTATATGTGTCTAAATACTTAAGGTTATGTATTTTGTACAGTGTGAAGTCTTGAATCTAAGAAATTTCAGGCCAGTGTTATGATATACAGACACCAGAAATCTATATAGCGTCTTTTGTTGTCCACACATAGCTGTACACTTGTCTGGCTTCCCAGAGGTGACATGTGAGACCTGATCCAGGATTTAAAGGACTCCCCAGGCAGAAAAGAGCATTCCAGCTAGAAGGAACAGCACAAGCAAAGGCTCAGAGAGGTGAAATAGCATTCAGTGTGCTCCTTTGGAGGAAATACCATGTTCACTGTATCTGAAATGGTGGGAAGACAAGAGTGATTGAGATGCAGTTCAAGAGTGCAGATTGTACCCTGCCTCGCAGTTTTAAGGTTCCTTCACCACATCTTAAGGGCATACACAATTTTTTGTATAAAAGTTCGAAGGGTTCCTGGTGCTCTGAAGCTCACCAGTAGGCCCATAGGGCCCTTTCCTCCAGGCAGTAGAGAATAATTGAGAATACAGAATAACGCAGTCAAATATATGTTTTAAGAAAGACGATTCTGATGATAGGGAAAGATGGCCTGGATAAGAGAATGATCGGAAGCAGAGAAGCTGGGGCCATTATCAGTAATCTAAGCCAGAGATAGCTGAGATGCAAAAAGTAAGCCATATCTAAGAAATATATTTGGGAGAAATAAGTGAGAGGACTTGGGTGAGTTGAGTGGGATGGTTACAAATGGAATGCTTAAAAGTAATAGTAGTTTCTAGCTTGGTTTAAGGATAGATAGAGTGTCATGAACTCAAACAGGAGACAAGGAGAGGAAAGAGGCAATGGGTATGATTTGTAGACTGACTGAGTTTCAGGTATCCATGCGGTACTCCAATAGAAATGTCCAGTAAACAAAAATATAGTCTGAAAAGGAAGTCAGAATTGGAGAGAGAGATTTAGCAATCTCTAGCAAATGGTAGGTTACACATTAAGAGTGAGACAGGGCCACCCTGGGGAAACCTAGAAGGAGAAAAGCTTAAAAGGACAAAGGAAGAGTGTGCAATAAAGCTGGCTGGGAGGAAACACTCAGGGAACAGCAGCAACCTGGCGCATTTGAGTGTTTCCTGTATGCTGGGACCTTTCTGCACACTTTACATGTATTAACTTGCTTAATCATCAGACAACTTGTGAAAGAGTTGCATTTTACTCATGTGGAACCCAAGGCACAGAGCGGTAAAGTAACTTTCACAGGGCCACAAAGCCAGTGAATCGCTTTCAGTGGTAACTTAGTGGTAGCATTATTAAGCTGATGTCACTGAATAAAGATAGTTTTTGTCATAACTCTTTTATAGATTTAAATATAGATTGGTCAACTTTGGTGATAATAGTACTTACTTTCCCCCCTGCCCTATCAAGTATATAAGGTGTGATCATCAGAATTCATGAAAAAAGTATGATTTGAGACTTCCACAAATTCCCAAATTCCCTGGCTTTCTCTGACATGAATATTCTGTCAAGATGCCTGCATTTCTTAAAGATATTTTTATTTAATAAGTTAAGTTTTCCTTGAAGTCTTCCTCCAATTATTGAGCCTTTTGGGCATTAGTCAAGGTACTTCCTGAAATGGTTTTCTGAGTCACATTTCCATATTTCCACTGAGAATATATGTTGGATTCTCTTCGCAGTGATGTAAGACATCACAAACTGTACATTCTCTTTTTAATTTACCCAAAACTTCTCTTGTCTCTTTGAATTCATTACTTCTTCAAACTTCTTCATTTGGTTTCCCCTTTTATCACTCCACTAGCAGTAGAGACTTCCATTGTCACTGATTTTCTCAGAGTAATTTCTCCCTTTCACTTCATCCGAGTTATGGACATTAAAGGATAAAGAACAATGAAACCACACCAAGTTGCCACAGCTGGCCTATTTTCCAGGACAGGATCAGGAAAGTAAAGTCCAAGGGCCAATTGTGGCCACCACTCTTTTGTAAATAAAGTTTTATTGGAGCACAGCCATACTCATTCATTTACTCAATTGACTATGTCTACTTTCCTGCACAGTAGCAGAACTGAGCAGTTGCATCACTTGGTAGACTGCATGGCCCACAAAACCTAAAATATTTACTCAACTGGACCTTCACAGGAAAAGGTTGCTGCCTCTTGCTCCTTAGCATACTACTTAGAGAAGATTAAGAAATGTCCTAGGCATGTTTCTAGTGCTCTATCTAGAGCTAATAGTGTTTTTCTTTAAATAAAATCTTGTTCAACTGAATAATGAACCGAGTGGTTTCTGTAATATTTGTTCTTTGGATATAAAACAAAGTTGTCAAGGGAATAATAAAATTATAGACTCCTTTAAGAAATCTGTAATCAGAATTCTTAGCTGTATAATCAGTCATCTGAATTTTTGTCAGTATCAACAAAACTGTTTATTTGGAAAAAAAATTTCTTTGTATTCTTAATAGGTGTCATGTCCTTTTTTTGTGCTCAGCTTTTGGGATTTAGAGAAATATTTTCCCTACACACAGAGAAAAACAGGTCAAGTTAAACCAAGTCAAATATAAACAAACAAACAAAAAATCAGGAAAAATTGTGCTGGATCATAGAAATATAACAGATTGAGAAAACTATGTTTTGTATTGAGTAAATTATTTTAGTTTATCAGCATGTTGACCATACTTTATATTACTTCAGTCATGTTTCTGAATAATGGGTGTGCTTTATTTCCCATTATTTTGGTAAGGTGAGAAATATTTGAGATCAGATAGGATCAGAGGCTGCCCGGTCAAATGAAAGATCCTCACTGGCCTCTCTTGGGTGCCCAACCGCCCAGTGGCTACTCTGCCCTCCATTTTTAGCTGCTTCTGTCTTCACAGGTCCTCTCTTGCCTCCAGGTTCTTTTTCTTCCAATTTGTTCACCTACATCTGCCTTCCTGAAGCATAACCACATGACTTTACAGCCCGACCAATGAAATCTGGTCTCTCACCAGCATGTAAGATCTTCTTTACTGTTCCAATCCTCATCTCTGCCTTCCCCCTCCCCCCAATTCTCCTTTTTTGTACCCTAGACTCTGGATACTGGCACTACAGTCTACACCAAGCATGTTAAACTCATTGATTTTCATATATTTTTCTGAACTGTTTGAATCTCCTCGATCCATTTTTGCTTTTCTAGTTCTTGCTTGAATCTACTCATTTCTCAAATGCCTACTCATTTGAGCAACTTCCTCTGATTTGCTTCCTACCCAATTCAGAGATTTTAAGCTAGAATTAATATTTTCATGTCATGAACATTCATAGCACACTTTCTGCTTTTGTAGCTTAGCATGGTTATTCATGTATTTTTTATTATTATCTGTGTCTAAATTCTATTTATTTATTTATTTTAATATATTTTATTGATTTTTTTACAGAGAGGAAGGGAGAGGGATAGAGTTAGAAACATCGATGAGAGAGAAACATTGATCAGCCTCCTCCTGCACACCCCCTACTGGGGATGTGCCCGCAACCAAGGTACATGCCCTTGCCCGGAATCGAACCTGGGACGCTTCAGTCCGCAGGCCAATGCTCTATCCACTGAGCCAAACCGGTTAGGGCTAAATTCTAAAGGTAACAAACAATCAACAAAAACAAAAGGAAGAGCTTTGTTTTTGTTGATTGTTACATCTTTATGTCTTTCTCAGTGTCTGGTTTTAATGTTTGTATATAATAACTAACTTATTGTGGAGTGGACAAATCCATCAATACTTAATGGCAGATATGAAAACTCTATGTTATTTTACCTAATGAATTCTAACTTGTTTGATGTATGGTAGCACTAATGAGATTAGATAAATTTCGGGGTTAAAGTCTGCTCTTCAGTTATTGACAAGAAAGGCACAGTAGTTGCCAAGTGAAAGTGCCTCGAGTTTGAGTTTTTCATCTTCAGGAAGTTACCCCAGCATAACCTGTTTCCATAAACTGTTGGGTTATGGCACTGAAACTATTTTCCAACAATTTAGACACTTTAGAAACTCTCAGAGGACTTGGCAATATCACAGGTAGAAGGAGAAAAAACAATTGTTTGTCTAAACATTGCTGCCGGGGAGAAAAAGCAAAATAATGATCTTTTCACCAAAGTATTTAGTGGATATAGTAGGCAAAGTAAACAAGGTGACGAAGAAGGGTCTTATAGCATGTCTTGTGTTACATTTTCTGGGAAAGCAATTTAGGATGTTTAACCCTAAATTCAGACCATTTCTCAAATGCCTTCATGGAAATGAAGTAAACATTGAACCCAAGTCATGGGCCACACAATGAATAGAAAAGAGCCGAAGTGCCTGCTGTCTTGTTTGTGTTGTGGAGTGGACTTTGCTATGTGCACTGCCAGCTTTGTAAAACTGTTCTCTGGTTATCCTGGCTGTCTTTACTGACTTCGCCATTTTAAGGATCTTCCGTTAGTATCTTACAGAATGATGAAGTTTGTTTTTTTTCTTGTCTCCCTTTTATATTCTGTGCATTAACTTCGTAGGTACACAGGACACATACAGCATGTGTTCTGAGGCGCTTGAATAAGAAATGAGTGGAATGTGTGGGGAGTATGCTGGACAAGAATCTGGTATAGAACGGGCAAAATTCAGGCTGTGGGAGGATGAGTCACAGGACTTACAGGAAAAATTCTGTTGCAAAGATAATGGATCATTTGCTTCCTGAATGAGCCATTCAGAAAAAGCCCTTGCCAGATCTCTAAACTCCCCAGTGAGATTTTGCAGATATTCCTATCGAAGTACTTGTTGGCATAGAAGACTTTGTTCGAATCAACCTTTCCAACTTTCAATCTATTAATAGCTTAGAAGGAGGATGCCAGGGGGCCTTTTTGATATGTAAAAGATATTGTTAAATTAGAACATGATTCTTTTTGTGTGTATTGATAAAAACCAGGTGTAATTTTTATTTAAATATCAATTTTGGCCATAGTTTTAAAAGGAAACAACCTTTTCCCTTCTCTGAGTTTATTTCTTAGTGAGAGCTTTAAGAATTTATCTTCAATGTTGTCACAACGTGTAATCAGACTTGAACTTTATAAGCTTAGTACCTTTGGACTTCTGCCCACACGCAGTTTATGTGCATGGTAAAACAAGACTCTGTACAGTTTCTTAATTGAAATAAAGGTTAGTTGCCATTTGCTTAATGTCCTGATTTTTAATAAAACAATATATTAGTCACCTGGAAATTTGGAATTCAAATGTGATAATATAAATCTTTCTGCCCTATTCAAGTGTTTCAAGCTGAATTAAAACAAACACTCCTAATACTTCTGCCTTCAGTAACTATCAGGGATTGATTGATTATATCTGAACCCTATATTGATGGAGTGGTAATTTTTTATACAGAGTAATCAGCCTACCTGAGGCTATCGAAGACACTCCACTTTATCATGGTTGTCTTTTTGAAAGTTGCACAGAAGGTCCATATGAATGTTAATTATAGTCTCAGAACAAGCCAAAGCCCTTATTCCTTGGCATTGCATACACACTGTGTGAAAATACACACCTGTGGCAAAATGGACAATAATAGATTCATTTCTTGCAAAGTGGGCATAAGTCAAAGCCTTGTAAATTTCACATTTTAACTCTCACACTTACTCTGTGCAGGGAAATAAGGTCTGGTTTCCAGAGTCCACACAGTCCGGTAGGGGAGACGAGAAGTATAGGCAACACGTGCAACCAGGATCACCTTACAGCAGTAGAACTGACCAAAGTGCCAAATGCCATGAGAAAATGTCCCTTTCTAGCTGGGAAGATCAAGCGAGGAGCTGAGAGTTGTGGATTTGAGCTGGATTTTGAGGGATCTATAGGCAAAAACTAAGGGAAAGGATGACTGAAGTGGGGAACTGCTTCTTGGGCCAATGTCTGGTTTACAAAGGCTGGAGACAGGACACGCAGAGTGTGTGATGGGGAAGAAGGGAGAATTCCTTAGGCATGGCTCGCTATATTCATCTTATCTTCTCTCCCTCTGCTCAGCTGCTGGGCTGGGGGAAATAGAGGTGGAAAGGTAGCTTTAATCTTACCCCGTGGTTTTCTATTCTCTTTACCTTCTCATTTGTCAATGTATAATGGTAAGAAGTATGGAGAATAAGACTAGGAAAGAGGAATGGGGTGGGGGTGGGAAAACTGAAATGCAGTTTAGCACAGGGAGCTCTTTACCTCATTTTTCTTTTATTTTCCTGTTTTAGTATTCTCTCCTTTTCCAAAACTTAGCACAATACATTATAAGAAAGAGCAAGGAAAAAGATGGATAGGGGAGTTTCAGTAGTTGACCACTCATATTTGTTCAGCCTATGATTATACAGGGTTAAAGAGCATAGATTGACTAGTGTTTGCAGAAAATAAACAGATCTAATGCTGAGTGTACAAAAATAATCTCGATGGACCCTAATCTTAGTTCTTCTAGTCATCATCATAGTCATCAGTTAAATTTTATTTAGGACCCACAAGACACATGGACTTGTCTTACAACATAGTAGAGATTAAAAAAAATTTTTTTTGAGGTGGAGGGGGTTTAGAACAAACATTTTCTTTCTTTCTTTTTTTTGGCAGAAAAACGGTACTTAAAGGAACATTGACAGCAGAGGATGTTGGGTAGATAAATCTTTTGCACTTTTATTGAATCATAATCTTTCAGGACATGTGTGTATAGTTACTTTTCCTTCTCCATAAGAAAAAGGGAAAAAGTTAAAGAGTAAGCTTGAAAACTAATCAGACCCACGTTGTAATTTTTAAAGCTGCCTGATGAGGAAATGCACCTGCTAGAGAGGCTCGAAGGAAAAACTGCTGTCACAATTCAGGACCAGAGAGTAACCGAGTTAGCTTCCACTCTGGATTACTTGTCAGGTTTCTCTTCTTCTCCTTTTTAAAAATCTTTATTGTTGAAAGTATTATATATGTATCCTTTCCCCCACTTTGTCCCCTCCTAGCCCCACCCCATCCACCACCCCGGGCCTTCATCACCCTATTGTCTGTGTCCATGGGTCATGCAAAGATGCATACAAGGTCTTCGGTTGATCTCTTCCCACCTTTTTTCTTTTTTCTATGAAGTGAACCTATTTGATCTTCTCATAAAATATTGTTTCCTTGCCTTCTGAGAAACGATGTGAAGTTGAAAGCTGTTCTTTGATAGTATAACTAACTCTGCTACAGGACTGTTCTAGGAGTTTGGTGACAGTTCTACTCTGTTAGAACTCATTAGAGGCTATTAGTGGGTCTTTATTGAGGCACTGGTATTGAACATGGATGTGCATTGTGATGAAACCACTTCATACTTCTTGTTTTTAAAATCAGGTTTATATTGAATTGGAGGGTTAAGTATATTTCTGGAAGAGATACTTGGCCCCTCTTAGAATGTATTGGTAGATAAATTGAGCATTTTCTTACTCCAAACTCTGAGTAAGATGTAAATGATACATGTTGCTTATTGCTAAGGAACGCAATGGGTATGTCTTTGAAATTACGCAAGATTGAGCAAAGGAGGCAAAAAGCTGAGATGCCCTCCCTCATGAATTTCCTCCTCAGAAGATGAATTAGAAGGAAGTTTCTGATTGGCCATAGGCAGTCCTCCTGAGAGACTCATGAAAGTTCTGTAGAGATGCACTATATGACCGCATTTTCTCTTTTTTTAGCGTCTGCCCCTCACTGCAATACAACAAGAGAAGGAAATGAAGGAGCGACTCCTCTACTTTACCAGATAAGCCCAGCAGGGTCAACAGAGTTCCCAGGAGAAAGCTGCAGGCATCTGAGGAGAAGCCACTTTGAGCAGCTTTGACCTGAAAGCCAACCTAGAAGACAGATTCCATTTACGAGGTGAGTTAGGAGGGCGCCAGCTTAAAATCCAAAGTGGGGTTTAGAGTCGACATTGTTTAATAACAGCAAGAGATTAGCAAAACATTACCTAATCACAGGTAGATCAGAACTAAAAAACATAGCAATCCTGGTTATGCTTAGCCATCTTATCAAAAAATTCTGCTGTAATTTTTTTAAGGACAGGAAGTAGCAAAACACACCAAAGGATTTGTTAACCATTTTCTCCCTGCATTGGGCAGCATGTGGAAATCAGACACTCTCCTCCCCTTTTTGAGTAATGAACCTACACACCTAAGAATGCTTTAGTTACATACATAGGTGCACACAAGCCCGCAGAATGCATATAGTCATGCTTAAAAATGCGTCTGTTTTTATCATCTTCCATAGTGAGCAGGTAGACAGTAGCTTGTGTTCTTTTTGCCCCATGAGACTGAAATGACTAATTTGATACCAGCAGTACTGACTATGGGTATTCTAGGCTCCTTTGATATTTGCAGTTATTGTTTTCAGAGCCCTGTCCCATATGCTATTTAACACCTTAGGCTCAGTGGCTTCAGTCTCTGCAGTTTGGATGCATCCCTCCCGGTTATACAGAGCTTTCTGGGAGCGTGCCACCACAGCTCTTGAGGAGCGTTTGGAAGCTATGTAGCTTCTACTCAAACTATTGTTTGCCCTGGGCTACAGGGCCGATGGTGGTGGTGGAAACAGTTCAGACGTCTGTAATTTGGGAAATGCTTCCCAGGCATTCCCCCACTCCTACCCTCTCCTTGCATGAACTGGTCCCTCGTGGTAGGGCAGAAACCAAGGCTCAGTGATTTAGTGTAATTATTATTAATGTGAGAAGCTTTCTGTTTATTACTGCATTATTTAAAATTACATTTAGAGCAGAGCTTGCAAATTCGTGGCCCATAGGGTAAATTTTAGACTATAATTTTTTTAACCTGTAAACATTTTCTTTTTGAAAATTGAATTAGTTGCCAATATTGCTGAACAGTCTGGAAACTTCACATAGAATCAGATACCTGGCTTCTTTTGGAAAATTAAACATTTTGTCTTGTTACAATTGAAGTTTGCATTCCTTAAGTAGCTAACCCAACCAACTTTACCGATTTATGTCAGCAGTCTGGCACCTGTAGGCTTTTGTGGTCAAGATTCCTGCTTTAGGGTAGAAGGGGGCAAAGGGAGAGAAAAGGAGGGCATCTGTAATACTGTCAACAACAACAACAAAACAATTCCTGCATTAAGCATCAATTTTTTTCTCTCTTAATGTGAAGTCACTCCCATGTACTTCATACATAATGCTGTTAGTCTTTATTCTCTTTGGGTATTTTATTATTTTACTAGTGGCCCAGTGCATGAAATTCGTGCACATTAAAAGGGGAATAATTAGAGGAAATATTTTAATATTGCTATTTGCCCTTTCTCTATAGTAGAAGTGTCAGAGATTAAAGAAAATTAGTAAAACATATATGAAAATCTTCCTCCTGTCAGAGTCTGGGGTGCACCATGGGACCCAGAGTCAAGTCTTCAACCACCCATGTGCACCTCAAAATCGCTTGAGACCCAAACCTGGACGGCCCCCCTTCATTGGGCTAGACCCGGCCGGTCCCACCCTGTCAAGCCCTGCCAGGTGGGGGTTGCAGCCTCAGGTCCCCTGGGTGCCAGGGCAGGGGGGCATGGCCTGAGGTCCCCCACCAAGCCCTGCTGGGCGGAGGGAGTGGCCTATGATCCCCCAGCCTGGTGCCGGGACAGGGGGCACAGCCTGAGGGTCCCCATCAAGTCCCGCTGGGTGGGGGGCACAGCCTCAGGTCCCCTGGCCTGGGGCCAGGGCGGGGGGCATGGCCTGAGGTCCCCCAACCTGGCACCAGGGAAAAGGATGCAGCCTGAGTTCCTCTGGCCTGGTGCCAGGGTGGGGGGAGCAGCCTAAAGTCTCCTGTCAAGCCCTGTGGGTGGAAGGCACGACCTGAGGTCCCCTGTCAAGCCCCATGCAGGAGGTGGGTGGGCGGGCAGCTTCAGGTCCCTGCTGATTGCTCTTTAAGGATCATTATGGGAACTTAGCCTCAGCTGTGGGTGCGAACTGACCAGAGTGATGGTCAATTTGCATATTCCCTCTTTATTATATAGGATGTGAAATGGATATACTTCAAGAATGCTGGCTTTCTGGAGGTAAGCTGACACCTGCCAGATTTGCCTATGAAGAAGGAAGACTCTTCCAAAATCAGATGGTCCATTGTTCTTAGTTGGGAAATCTGATTTGATAGTAACAGAGTATGAATCATTCTTTCCAGACCTTGAGGTTGTCATCTCAGAGTCTGAAATGTCATGACTAATGCTTCCATTGCCTGACATGATTATTTTAGTCCTAGGAAGGTGAGGAAGATTCATTGAGTTGGCTTGTTTGTAAATGACACTTGTAGAGATTGAGAGTTCATTTCCTATCCCTTTACCCATTCTGGACACCAGAGTGAGTCAGCAAACAATCCACTATGCCATTTACATATGCAGACTTTTGACATTGAGAAGTCTCTCCATCAGAATCAGATGTATCTTCTCCTTCCTATTTTGATCACTGTATATTATTGGAAACTGAACTACTTACAGTGAAGTTCCTGTGATTTGGTACTGAATCAAACTTTTATATAGTAACAAAGAGCATTAGTGATGAGAGCATTTCAAATTACAGAGCCCTTATGAGGCAAAGCGTTTCTCTGTCTGCATTAGCGAAACTCAAACATTAACTATTTGACCATTGTTTACAAATGGGGGGAAACGGATTCCATCTCAGAACAGCAGTTCTTATCCCAAACCTATTTAACTTCAAACAAGTAGTGGCTGTTACTTAAGCAGATTTCCGGCCTCAGGTCATTCATTTTTAATGTTGAAGCAAACAAGAAAACAGGCTGGCTGGGTTGGATGATTATTTCAGTTTGCTGTCCTTCTGGCTGCATTCCTTTGCCCTATCTCATGGAATCTCTTAGGTCAGTATTGCCTGGGATCCCTTGATACTTGACCACAAGCAAAGATGAAATGTATGTGAGTCCTTTGACTATCAGGTTTAAGTTCATGGAAATAAAGTAACTGGAAATTTGTTTACACACATTTGCTGGGTTGTGACTTGACTGAGAAATTAAACTCTTCTTTAAAAAGAAAAAGCAGGTGATTGGTATCTCATTTCCTTGACGAAATGTGTTTATTTTTATTATTCTTTCATCATAGGAATTAGTTTGTTGCATGTATACTCAGAGATGCTTTCAGAAAGCCTCTTTACCTTTCTTCCTCGGAGTGCCTGTTATCAGCTTCACATTCCACTTCACTTAGCTGCCCGAGAAAGGTTAGGCAGGATTGCAAAAATGGAACCAAAGTCGGGAGTGCTTGGGAGCCTGTTGACACTTAAGACAGAAATGTGGTGAGAAAGGAAAATTCAGAAAATCATCTCACTAGTCTGCAAGTATAATATGGTTCCACAAAAACTAAAGAGGAAAAAGACTATTGAACCCCAGCATGGCAAGGAGGTGGATCCTGAGACATCTCCCCAATATCCAAGGAGAACTAGCAATGCAGGAGCCATTTTACCTGCCCCTGCCTTCCTCCCTGGCCACCCCTCCTGTTCTGTCTCTCAGGTGTCTCTCTTCTGTTTAAGAGACACCCAGTCCTCACAGCTGAAGGGCTGAGAAGGAGGTAGCAGGCCCAAAGCCGGCTCTTCTCTCCAGGAAAGAAGAGTGAGGAGGCACTGAAGTTTCCTTCTCGCCCAGTTATGGGAATAAAGGACCAGGAAAGAGTGTCCAGAGGTAAAGACTGTGCACTGGATTGTCTTTCTCAATCTGGTGAGTAAGACTTTAGAAAAATGAGTCACCTAAACCTCAGAAAATTTAGACTAGATTTGAAAAATAAGAACATAACCTATAAAAGTAGAAATGAAGAAGTAATTAAGTGAAAAAAGGAGAATATTCTTACTATCAAGGGTTTCATATGTAAGTAGTAGGGAAAAAGGGAAATATATATATATATTTTTTGCTTACAAACACTTTTATTTTTATATTGACATTATTGGAATGATTTGATTAATAAAATTATATAGGTTTCAGGTGTACAATTTAATAATACATCCTCACCACCTCAATTAAGCCTCTTATTATCACCATTTATTCCCCCTTTACTCTCTTCTACTTCCGCCTTACCCCTCTTTCTCTCTGTTAATTACCATAGTGCTGTCTGTGTCTATGAGTTATTGTTTTTGAATCCCTTCACCTTTTTCACTCAGCCCTCCAACTCCCCTCCCCTCGGACAGCTGTTAGTCTGTTCTCTGTATGTATGAGTTTGTTTCTATTATGTTACTTTATTTTGTTCATAATATTCCACATATAAGTGAAATCATATGGTACCTGTCTTTCTCGGACTAGCTTTTTTCACTTAGCATAATACTCTCCGGGTCCATCCTACTTTTTTATGGCTGAGTAATATTCCATTGTGTAAATGTACCACAGCTTTTTATCCTCTCATTAAATGATGGCCACTTAGGTTGCTTCCATATCTTGGCTATCGTAACACTGCAAGAGTTTTTGTTTTTAATTTTTTTTCATTTTCCAATGTTTTTGTTTTGCTTCCTATTTAAAAATTCAGAAAAATTTCAAATTTAGAAAAATTTTAAATTTATACAAAAGAGAATACACTATACTATTACTAGGGGCCCGGTGCACAAAAATTTGTGCACTCGGGGTGGAGGGAGTCCCTCAGCCCGGCCTGTGCCCTCTGACAGTCTGGGACCCCTCAGTGGATGTCCTATGATGGCCCCAGTCTGCCAGGCGCCTTTTGTGTGTGTGTGTGTGTGTGTGTGTGTGTGGCCACTGGGGACCTGCCCCCAGCCGCATCTGAGG
>PVJC01023908.1:0-13272 GCA_004026665.1 Murina feae | reverse complement strand
ACCTGACCCCAGGCACACCATCAAGGCTTGGAGCAGGGACCCCCTCAATATTGATCTCTCAGACTCTTGCCCTCCCCTGCATGTTGTTCTCTTTTTTGAGCTGTGGCCAGGGCTGGGTACTGCCTGCCTCCCAAGCTTGCCTACTGCCCATCTTCCTCCAGCCACCAGAAAGCAGGGAAAACCCCATCTCGTGGTCAGGCCAGCCTTTTCCTGCTCTCTGATCCCCAGAAGGGACCTGGGAAGCCGCCAAGCAGGCCACCGACTCTTTCCCACTCACCGGTCCCCTGCTGCCTTCCTTTCCCACTTCCCGGTGCTGTCAAGCGGTCTGGGGAGCTGCCAAGCAGGACCCCAGCCCCTGCAGCCTTGCTTTCCCGCTCCCTGGTGCCCCGCAAAGGACCTGGGAAGCCCACCAAGCAGGTCGCCGACCCCCTGCCACCTCTTACCCACTCCCCGATGCTCTGCAAAGGGCCTGGGAAGCCCACCAAGCAGCCCGCCGACCCCCTGCCACCTCTTACCTGCTTCTCGGTGCCCTCCAACCCTGCCGCCTCTTTCCCACTCACGGGTCCTGGGTCCTGCGCTGTTCCGCCCTGCAGCCGCTCTGTGCACTCGGGAGGTCCCTCAGCCTGGCCTGTGCCCTCTCACAGTCTGGGAGCCCTCTGGGGATGTCCACCTGCTGATGTGCCTGACCAGCCTGGGTGAGGAGCTGATGGCTGTCTCCAGGCTAGCCAAGCCCCCCAGGAACGTCCCTCACCCCATTGGGCTGTGGCCAGCGTGGGTGATGGGCTGATTGGTGCTTTCAGGCTTTAAGGCTGCCCACAGCTCCCATTGACCCAACGTCCCAGCAAGGCTGGCTGGACGCAGGTTTTTGGGGTTCGCTTATCTTCTATAATTGATACTGTTCCTTTAAGGCAAGGTCTCCTAGTAAACGAAGCCTCCTCTCTGCCTCACCTCGCGGCTTCTATAATGACACAATGTTATACTCTTAGACTCAGGCCCGGCTTCAGCTCCGAGGATTCTATGATTGTTATTATGTTGCAAATGTGTGTTCTGCTTTCCGTCAAGGCTAAGGAGCCAGCGCGCAGGCAGTTTCACTTTCGCTCCTGCTGCAACGGATGCTGCCATTTACTCTGTGAGTGGCGGCCGCCATGTTGGCTGGGTTAATTTGCATACAGCCCCTCTGATTGGCTGTTGGGCATCCCGGAGAAACAGTTAATTTTACTATTCCGCTTTTATTAGTTTAGATACTAGCTTCCATATGCACACACCCAGATTTATTTATCCCTTTCCTCTTTTATTCTGAAGTCTCTAGTCATAGACATGTTATATCCAACATACATGCTTCAGTATGCATCTGTTAATATGAACATTTTTCTACAAAACTATTATGGTCATTGTCACACCAAACAATTGAATGCTAATTATTTGATATCACTATTACCTATTCCATATTTCTCAAAATTGTCTTTTTATAGTTGGTTTAGTTACATCAGATCCAAAGTACATACGTTTCATTTGGCTATTGAGTCTCTTAAGTCTCTTTTATCTGGAATGATTCCCTCTTTCCCAAGTCATTTACTTAAAGAAATTAAGCCACATGTGCAATAGAACGATCCACATGCTGCATTTGTCTGATTGTTACTTAACCTTTTTTTCTGTCACCCAGATTATTAGAAACTGGAAGTTAGATTTAGAGGCTCGGTTAGATTCAGATTCTACTTTCTGACAAGAACACTGCTTTCATGGTGGAGTGTACTTCATTTAGTATCACCCCAGGAGGCCTATATGGTCTAGTTGCCCCACTTTTAGTGATTCTAAGATTCAACAACAAAATAGTTTCTGAGAATAATATCCTGATCTATCGTGAAGTTTCCCCCATCAACTTTTTTCAACTAATGATTTTGCTCTTTGATAATCATTGTCTGAACCAATTATTTCATTAGGGATTATAAAACTGGTGATTTCTCCAACCCCAACCTCACCCCATCCTATCATTCTTTCAACATTTACTAGCTGAAATTTTTTTGTAAGGCACATTGCCTTATCAACTAGCATTTGGTGACCTGAAATACAGTTCATGTAGGAAAGGCAGGGTGAGTGTTTACTACTTTGCTTTGAGTAGACCATTTCAGTTTCTTCAAAAGGTGATCAAAGGTATTTTTTTTTTCTGTTTTAAGGAGACAGATCCTCTTTTTCTTGAGTGTTATTGTAAAGTCAAAAATTTTAAAAGTATTTGTTATGTTTTAATCAGTTGAAGTGATTTGTTTTTTTGAATGCTATAAATAAAACCTTCTTTGTTCATTGGTGGCCCTTTCAAATTGGCTCCTGTATATACATGCAGAAAAGAGAATAAGTGAACTGAACTGTTACATATCGTAAGTGAATAACAGCCTGAACATTCCTCTGTAATCAGCAGCCAGATCAAGATACAGAACATTCCAAAGCACTCCTGTCCCTTAAGTTTCCTTGACCTGCTTCTTGGTACAACAGGCTGCCCCAAGTTCCTCTTGCTCATTTAACGTGAAGTGTAAGAGTCAACCATTCCAGAAGCTCCAATTCCTTTTAGTGGAATATGGAATTTAGATACTACAGTCTGGGCATTAGCAGTATTGGTTGTTTTTCAAGGGACAGGGTAGTAAATGTATGTGTCTATTATATAATTTTAAAAATGAAGAGTTTATATTGATTTTTCCAAGTTAACTTTATGGAGTGTTAATATTATTGGATTTGATATTTGTATTTCTTCTCTTATACACTGAAAATCTTGGTTTAAAATAACATTACAGAACTTATTTGTTTTATCTTTTAAGTACATCAAATGGTTTCGAATCAATAGGTTAGCATTAATCCTACTTATGGTTTTATTTTTATGTAGAGAAGAAATATAGAGTTTTATATACTGTTTATTATTATCAGTATTTTTGGTTTTTTAAAATTTATGCATATGATCAGAAGATGAATTTTCCCTCAGTCCATTTTTTTTTATTAATGTGGATATGTTCATTGGCAGTGAGAGTCAGTCCATTAAGTCTTTAGTTCACTAGATAATTTGAGTTATTGGCAACTCATTACAGCATCAGCTGGAGATGTTCCAGAAGTGACAGTGGGATTATTGTGCTCTTTAGATGGTGGATCAATATGTGCTGAATTGAATGCATTTATTAGTGTTTACTCCTCATCACAGTGTAGGCCCAGACACAGAAGGAAGGTAAACACTCTGACCGAAGCAGAGAGTGTCCCCTTTGTCTTCTTGCTTTCTCTTATTTAACAGATGGATATTTTAAGATTGCTTATTTTGGGCTGATTGCCCCCGAGCCCCACCAATCGCCACCTGAGGATATGTTTTTATGGATTTTAGAGAATATGGGGGAGAGATAAACACCGATGTGAAAAAACAAACAAACACAACACAACATTGATCGGTTGCCTTTTGTACATGCCCCAACGGGGGACTGAACCACAGCCCAGGTGTCTGCCTAGGAATTGAACTGGCAGCCTTTTGGTGTATGGGATGATGCTCCAACTAGCTGAGCCACCCTGCCAGGGCTGGTCAAGTACTTTGATTTGGGGATATATTTTATAACATTTTATCTTAGGAGAAATGTAAGAGTTCCCTGAGAATATGGAAATAGGTAGTCTCTCCCTTTCTTCCCTCCCGCTTTGCCATCTAACTATCCTTCCTTTCTTTTTCCTGGGATCAGGTAATTCTTTGAATGTGAAGCTGAGAACGGGCAATGGATAGGAAAAAGAAGGGCTGCTTCATTCCTCCTTTAGTCTTTTTAGTTTTTTACCTATCATCCTAAAATCTCTCGTTCCCAAACTACAATAAGATTGGAATCTAATATTTGTGAATTTTAAAAAATATGTTTTTTTCATTTGCAAGGATGCTTAATACTTGAATTAGTCTACCTTTGAGGGTGATTTAAAATGATACTGACTTTTTTATTGATTTTTTATGTTACTGACTTTTCACACTAAGTGAATAATGCTGGGAAATCCTGTATGCAGTGAATCAATAGTAGAGACCTACTTTGAAAGGCATGGACACTGACAGTAGTGTGGCAAAGGATTGGCAGGGGCTGGTGCCGGGAGGAGGGTTCAATGGGGAAAAAACAAACAACAAAAAACAGAGCAGATATCTGTAATACTTTCAACAATAAAGATACATTTTTTTAAAAAGAGAGAAAGGTTTGGCTTTTGAAGAACACGGGTATATCAGGAGTAATAATTCTAATCTTTGCCCCAGTAAGACATGATTTCAGAGATGTTGGACTAGCAGGTCGGCTTCCAAAATGCCAACTGTGTAAAGCTGGTGGTAGACTTTAAAGGTTTGAAATTTCAGAAACAATAACAATATAAATAGGTGTATGTGTGTTTTTATCATGCATCTTATATCACAGCTGCTATATCTAAAGTGTTCCTCATTCATTCATCCGTTCATTTATCCAGCAAAGTCTTCTGGGTATCTACTCAGTATGTACCAGGCACTAATCTGGGCCCTGGGGTTAGAACATGGAGAGCATGAAACATAATGGGTAAAGTCTCTAGGGATAGACAATAAGCCAGTAAATAAATCATGTAACTACTAAGTAAGGTAAGTTTTGTGAAGAAAATGAAAAGAATATTGTGCTAGAAAGTGACAGTGTTTGTGTCTATCTGAGGTGACACAAGCTGAGGGGTGATTGCTGACTAAATTTTCATGTTTAGAGTACTAAATATGAAAGTACTATACAGTTTATTTAACAATAACTGCAAATTTGGCACTTGAATTTATTTCCAAATGTGTAATTTTTTTCAACTGACACTATACATAGTTAAACACTGAGATTAAAATTTCTTTTGTCAGCTTCTGAAAACTAGAGGAAGTCTTGGGTGAAGGGTATACAGAAACTCCCTATAGTATATTTGTAACTTTTCTGTAAACCTAAAATTATTTCAAAATAAAACAAAGGAAAAAAAAAGAAACACTGATGAAGAAATACCAAAACAACAACAACAACAAAACTTAACAAATAGAGTTAATTTACATTTTTCTTAAATTCATTCATTTTCTTAAAATTTTCTTAGACTATTTAGGATGTCATCCTTCAGGTGGAAATTAGAAAACCTTTTTCACCTGGAGGTTGGTTTTTTTTTTTTAAATTATTGATTTTTTATAGAGAGGAAGGGAGAGAAATAGAGAGGTAGAAACATCAACCAGCTGCCTCCTGCACACCCCTACTGGGGATGTGCCTGCAACCAAGGTACATGCCCCTGACCAGAATTGAACCTGGGACCCTTCAGTCCGCAGGCGGATGCTCTATCCACCGAGCCAAGCCAGCTAGAGCTCACCTGGAGCTCTTAGTGAAATGGGCACCATAGACAAAAGAACAGGGCCCATTTGGCCATCCTTTACACCTACTAATGCCCATGTCAGGCTTGTTTTAACAGAGAACAGGGCTCCACCCTCCGAGTTGTTGGTTCATGAGTGTGGATGAGCTCAAGAATGAGTTCTCAGGTCTCGTGTTGACCCAGGGAACACCTTTCAGAACTTCTGCAGCAAACAATTAGCACTGTTTTTCCCCCCAAGCTTGGGATTTGGGGAAAAGAAGCTTTTTTCATCCCAATTCAATATCAGGTGATATTTTAAACCATCCTTTGAATTTCTTAAACTTCCACTTAATTGTCTTTTGACAGGAGTGGACTCACTTATGACCAAATGTCTTTTTACTGCTGGTTTGCGGTCCAATTTCTATTGCAGTTGTCCCTTGTTCTCACTGCTCTTGGGGAGTTTTACTGAAAAAAAAAAAAAAAAAAAAGTCCCTTTTCTGTTGTTTTTAGTGGTGTTTTGGAGTGAAATAGATCCTGTATTCTCTCTTTAAGCTTTATTCCATTTTGTGTGTCTTGTAAAGTAAGGTTTTCTTTCTTGATTTCCACAAAATCCCATGAGGTGAGTTGGGCACAGAAGTATCTTCCCTACATTGAGGAAGTGAAGACCTGAGACACAAAATCACGTGATCCGCTGGAAAAGAAGGCTGGAGCTCCAGCTTTCTGACCCTCGTTTCTTTGTTAGTTATAATGTACCATGAATATGACGCTCTTTCTGGACCTCAGTTATGATTTGTTAAGCCATCAGGACTCCTGTTCCTCTACTTGGTATCTTATCTCAAATATATTTGAGAGTAAAATAATCTTAATAATTGTGTTATTTGATGATGCTCCTATATTTATGTGTAGGCTATATTTTTAATAAGGCTAGGTCACACAATCTATTTAAAGACATAAATTAGGCCCTAGTCGGTTTGGCCCAGTGGCTAGAGTGTCAGCCTGCGGACTGAAGGGTCTCAGTTTGATTCTGGTCAAGGGTACATGCCCGGGTTGTGGGCTCAGTTCCCAGTAGGTGGTGTGCAGGAGGCAGCTGGTCAATGATTCTCTCTCATCATTGATGTTTCTCTCTCCCTTCCTCTCTGAAATCAATAACAACATATTAAAAACAAACAAACAAAAAACACCACAGGGTATATGTAGTGGTGTACTGATAAATGTTTAAAAATATGGTCTCAAAAATGAAGTGCTAATTTACATGGCTGATTTCAAGTTCCCAAGGGGACGTCTCTGAAGGCTGACCTAGGGAGAGATGCACATGGTGGTCTCCTGAGGTGGTGCCCTCGCCATAAGAGTGTGTGCAGATCACCTCCCCTTAATCAGATGCTGAAGAACCTGGGGTCTGGCAGTAGAACCTCAGTTACTGTCAGCTGTTCCTTCCTCCTGTGACAATGAATGAGCATAATTGAAACCAATACTTACTGTGGATGCCCAAACCAAGTCGAATTATGAGCACCCTGATATGTAAAGGTCTGTATAAATATTGCCATTCTGGAGGGATGACATTTTTTTAAAATTCTGCTTAACGTTCCTGACCATGAAGTACTGTGATTAGGTAGATAATGGCTAGTAAATTAGGTAGGTGGCAGGTGCAGTAATTCTGTGCAACCAGGCTAGCCCATTAGTGGTGTTTTGAAAGAATTATGCTGCTGCCTGCTGCCTCTATTCCTAATCTTAATGTACAACTTGGCACCAGGAGAACAGAACCTAATAATGGCCCAGGCCTCTAGAGTACCATTAGCAGCCTGGGGATGGGGGTGCGTGTCTTTATTTGAGGACAACTAAGAGGTTTCTTTTGGGAATGTTGAACTTTGTACAGTCTTTCTCTTCAGCTGGCTACCGAACAGATAGGGAACTCCAGTCTGAAAATCATTTGGGTTATTTTGGGTTGTCTTTGAGAAAATATAGTAAAACCAAAGAACTGACCTGAGGGCGGTTATCTACAGGCAGCTTGTGAGCACAATCATCTGTTCTTGATGGATATGAAGGAGAATTCAAATCTTAACTAAAATGATAAGCCCAGTAAACAATATGAGTGGTTTTTGTGGCCCGTGAATTGGACTACAGTAATGAAAGTGATAGAATCACCACCTTCAAAAATTATACAGAATCAATACAAACAAGCATAGTATAATGCTTATTCAATAATATATGTATGCATAAGTATAGAAGTAATACATATTAAAGTGACAATTCTAATAGAATAGGAAAGATTTTATAAAGAAGATGAAACCTAAGCACAATGTAGCATAATATTATTGCCTGTATGTTATAAGAGTCATTATAGCTAATAATACGGGAACTTTCTTATTGTTGTAAAATATACGTAAAATTTACCAATTTTTAAAACATTTATTCATTTATAGAGAAAGAAAGGAAGAGAGAGGGAAACATCAATTTGTAGTCCACTTATTTATGCATTCACTAGAGGTGTGGTGCACAACATTTGTGCACTGGGGGAGGGGGAGGTCATCCCTCAGCCAGGCCTGCACCCTCTCACAGTCCAGGACCCCTCAGGGGATGTCCGACTGCTGGCTTAGGGAGAGGCTCCTGCCACCACCGCTTCACTCACTAGCCGTAAGCCTGGCTTCTGGCTGCACGGAGCTCCCCCTGTGGGAGTACACTGACCACCAGAGGGCAGCTCCTGCATTAAGGGTCTGCCCCCTGGTGTCAGTGTGCATCATAGCAACTGGTCATTCTGCCGTTTGGTTGATTTGCATATTATGGTTTTATTATATAGGATTTTTTTTCTTGTTCTCTATGCATTCATTGATTGATTCTTAGATGTGCTTGCACTGAGGGATCGAACCTGCAACCTTAGCATATTAGGATGACTCTAACCAGCTGAGCTCGTTTTAACCATTTTGAAGTATATAGTTCAACAACATTAAATACATTCACTTTGTTCTGTAGCCATCACCACTATGATCTGAATGTCTGTGTCCTCCCAAAATTTATATGTTGAAATCCTAACCCCCAAGGTGATTCTATTAAGAGGTGGGGGACTTTGGGAAGAAATTAGGTCATGAAGGTAGAGCTCTCATGAATGCAACTGGTGTCCTTATGAAAGACACTTCAGAGATATCCCTGTTGCCTTCCACTATGTAAGGACACAGCAACCAGGTGGCCATTTATGAACCAGGAAGCAGATCTTTACCAGACACTGAATCTGCTGGTGCCATGGTCCTGGACTTGCCAGCCCCTAGAACTGTGAGAAATAAATATTTGTTTATAAAGCCCCAGTCTGTGGTAATTAGTTACAGCAGCTGAATGGACTAAGACAGCCGCTTTCCATCTCCAAAACTTTTTCATCTTCCAAACTGAAACACTGTATGCATTAAACATGAACTCTCCATGCCCTCCTCCTCACAGACCCTGGCAACCACCCTTCTACCTCTGTCTCTATAAATTTGACTACTCTAAGTACTTCAGATAATTTGAAGCATACAGTATTTGTCCTTTTGTGTCTGGCTTATTTCACCCAGCATAATGTCTTTGTGATTCATCCATGTTGTACCATGTGTCAGAATTTCCATACTTTTTAAGGCTGAATAATATCCCATTGCATGAATAGCCCACATTTTGTTTACCCATTTATCTGCATTGCTTTCACCTTTTGGATATTATCAACAATGTGTCTACAGGTATCTGTTCAACTCCATGCATTAAATTCTTTTGGGTAAATACCCAACATTGGAATTATGGGATCACATGGTAGTTCTATTTTTAATTTCTTGAGAAACTTCCATACCATTTTCAATAACAGTGACACCATTTTACATTCCCACCAGCAATCTAATAGGGTAATTCAGGAACTTTTTTAGCCTCAGCCATTCCGCCTCCTTTGGCCAGTTCTTCAGTATAACTCAGCTCAGCACAGAAGCTGTTGTTTTGGTAGAAAATTGCTGCTGAGGACGTGTGCTGTTATTTAAGTCACTGGTATCCCAGTAAGAGTTTACACCACTCAACATGGATTTATGAATTGTTATTTAAGGTCACAAAGCAGAGAAAATTTTTCTTTCTGATGTTTCTTATTGTTGTTAAAAACTCTTTGCTCTCTGCTGGCAACCATTTCCTATTATCAGTCATGGAAACCATATTTCCAAATATTATTTTTCCTGTTAAAATATGAATTATGACATTACCAAAACTTTCTTTCAAAACACGTTAGCAAGGGTCAGAAACAAAGTGATGAATAAAACAGTGGCTGGCAAATCTTAGAAAATTCGCGCTGGTGAAATTACTGAGTGATGGAATAAAAGTGGCCTTGTCAAGAATCCATGGTACATGCTCCCATCAAAATCAAAGGCCATGTGATCTCTTTATATTAAATATATGTTGTACAGCTTTTATATCCATGGATATTTTTTAACTTGTGCTGGTAATAATCATTTTAGAAATATAAACTCACAAGGATACCTTTTGATAATGTGATGAAAGCTATTGAATATTTCCCTAGGAAAATATAATGCATGTATATCCACCACTTTTCCTAGTTCTGGGGTTTAAATAATGTGCATAAGCTGTTCATGAATTCCAGATTAAGAAACTCTATAAGTTGGTGCCATAAGTTATGTACCATACCCTAAAAAGCTTGATATGTTGCTTAGTTTATTCATTGATTTATTAGTAAATCAAGGGTAAAATGCAGTGAAAAAAAATTTGTCACCTAGATTTAATAAGCCGTCTAAGCCCTATTTTCCCTGCCTGTACACGGAATAACAGGAGAGTTACTGAAAGTGGATGAAAAGTACTTGGCATCCAGGACTGGCACATAGAAAGAGCCTGTTATTTTTATTGGTATTTTTCTCTGCCATGGTAGAGATAGCTGGGAAAGAGGTGGTACTTTCTTCTTAGGACGGTGACCTCACATGACATGTTTTGCTGTGCTGTCTTATTACTCTGTAATTTTTAGTAATAAGGCCACTTATGCTTTGGTAAGTATAAGATGAGCAGACGTCCAGAGAAGAAGGATTACTTGGGGAAGCAATATAAGTGGTAGTTTGATGGTTCAGGATAAGAAATATTCCTTAATATCTTCCAACAACAATTTTTTTGAAGATTCAGGTCTGAGAACAATCCAATGCATAATGCCCAAGCGCCAGCAAACCCTAAAACAGGAGGTAAGAGTTGGGCCATATTCCTGGAATCTAAAGTGCAAAAGCACACCAAGTACAAAATTAAAACTAGATTGGAAAGAATATGTAATTATTAAATCTAGGGGCCAATGTGCTAATTAGGAAATATATCAGCTCAAATGATAGTTTTCATTCTAATTGAACAGAGATTAGTGTATTTGAAAATGGCTGATTTAAGCCGACTTTCAAGGAAACTTCCATACGAAAAGTTACAACTAAATAGGCAGAACAACGAATTCTTAACTTACTGGAGGAAACTAGAGGCAATGGTACCTAAAGGAAGGGAAGCCCTTCGGCATGCAAGGCTTTTATTTATATCTGAAATGGAAATGCCCGAGGTATAGTGAGGAACCACTTTCCCTCTTGAGTCGAGTCACATGTTGGCATGTTGTATGTAATTTGTGCAGCAGGAAGTGCTCTCTTCATATATCATTTGAATTGCAGGAATACATAATTAACATTGTCTCTTTATAGTGATTTTAAAAACTTGGTTGTTACTTAATGGTTTATGAAACCCGTGTCTTACGTTTTCTTTTTTAAAATATGTACATGAGCACCTCCTCCCCCACCCCATGATTTTGCTTTCCATGGTTTCAGTTATCCAGGGTTAGCAGCAGTCCGAAAATATTAAATAGAAACTCCAAAAATAAATAATGGCATGCCATTTTATGAGGAGATGGTGACTCTTGAACTAAAAGTATGAAGGTTTACTTTTTCCTGCCTTTTTTTCTGTTTGCAAGATAATTTCCTCAATTTCATCTTTCTAATCTATGTATGACTAGATTTTTTTCTGCAGAATCATTCTGTGCTTCATTAATATCATCTTAATTAATCCATTTAAATGTGGTGTCATTATTTGTTTCCTTAATTTCTTACCTATGCCAGTTTTAATTGCATCTGAGTCTGCTTATCATATTCAAAGACTCCATTTTTTTATAAAAATGTTGCAAATGTGTAAAGCATTTATACTCCAAAGCTCTCTGTCTTTTGCTAGAATTAATATTCCAAATCAGCCCTCATCTATCTCTTGCACATAATAATTTTCTCTCCTTTTAGGGGAATAATTTTCCATAGTGCTTTATTGACACACATTTTTTTAAAAACATTTTTCTTTGAGATCTGCTCTTTGTCAAAAGATTTTTTGTGCCAATTATCCTTGGCTCCCTTCATGTTACTTGGTTAACATTCAAATCCTCCTCTTACAATTCACCCTGGAGGTAGAATGTAGGTTTGTAGAAAGTAGGTTTGTAGGATGTAGGTTTGTCTATTTCATTATTTAGTAAAGCGCCTTAGGAGAGTGGAGAGGAGTCTTGGTCATTCACTGTCAGAAAACTTGTCTCTTTGTAGACTTTTTCCTTTTAGTTTTATAAATGACTGCACCAGAAGGCAGCCTGGGAAAGGGAGACTGTATTTGGGGTGAATTGAGACATGTCCGTAGTGCTCTTCTGAAGCCAAGACCGAAGAAGGCAGCAAAGGGCAAAGCAAGGCCTTTTACTTGCTCTGCCTCCATGGTCTCAGAAACACTTACCATGTGGAGAGTCTTTTCCTTGTGTCTGTCCTCTTTGGGGGAAATTGGTGGAGTTGCCAGATTTTTTTCCTATAACATCACTTCACTGTCTTGAAATGGGAAGTCCTCTGTGGTTTCATATAACCTCACTTGATCCCTGAATGGAGTGAGCCCTTCGATCTGATGACATGTGGTGGCCACTGTTCCCTAGTGTAAGTATTAATGGTCTTTTTACTTTGTTTAATCCTTTTAGTCATTTTGTAGGAAAATGTTTTTCAGATTTTACACTTCCATCTCATGCTTTTGTTCTTGAAATTAGCCCTTGATTTCCTTTTTCTTACCCCCAAGTTAATGACCTGAAAAATACAAAAGATTGCTTATCACCTCTCTTTTAGGAAAAAGAACTTTAATATATAATGACAATAGACATTCTTTGTTCTAATGATGATCTTAATGGAAAACTAATTTATTCTGACCAACAGTGCAGTGACATTTGCACTGATAAGATCAATTGATAGGTATGCCCTGCCCCAGGTGACTTGAAAAAGACAAACCATTAATAACCCAAACACTACTTAAAACAGAATCTAATATTACAAGTTAATATTAGAATTAATCTATGGCGAATTATACCCTAATTTTATGAAGCTGATGTTCCAAATTGAGGAAAATCTTGAGTGAGTCAGGTCTTATGACAAACCTCAGCTGTTTGCAGAAAAGGAGGCTCCTGAGAAAGGAACAAAAAGACTTTCCTTTTCTTACAGTTTATTCTCACACTTTGAGATCCTGGTGCCCCAACCAAAAAAAAAAAAAAAGTGGGATCTTTTGCTGTAGAATTCCAAGAGTAATTCTATGCAACTCCAGATTAAATCACCAAGGCTGCGATGAAGATGGAAGGGGAATATTTTGATTTGGGGGGGGGGATGGGGTGGGTTTGTGGATGGGGGAAGACTCTTAAGATACCATTTTACTCTTGACTTAGACACTTATAGACCCATGGTTCCATCATGACTTAGAAAAGCTTAAAAGAAAACAAATAGAACTTTAAAAGGGAAATTGTATCTTCTAAACTAATGGCAAATATAAAATTTGATTAGAACCATATAAAAATCAGTATTATAAGGAAAGGCAGATTGTTTAAAAAGATACCCAGCTTTAAAGGAAACAGAGAAGAACCCAAAAGTAAGTATAAAATGATATTCAGGTGTCAACTATTTGTTATGACATTAAATGGAAATGGAAAAAATTCACTAAAATTAGATTTTT
>PVJC01023907.1:0-25976 GCA_004026665.1 Murina feae | reverse complement strand
GGATGTCTGCATAATATTCTTCATTTCAGTCAGTGTATGATTCATTTCTAGTTGGTCCTTTATCATATCCTTGAGGGTCTCATTAAATTTATCGGCAGTCTCTAGCATTTTCTTGAAAAATCTAATAACCGTGGTTTTGAACTCTATATCCTGTCGTTTTCTTTCCTCCATCTCTGTCATTTGTGACCTGTTTCGTCTCTTCATTTTGGCTGCTTCCCTTTCTGATTTAGGCGATCACTGCGAGGGATTAACCTCTAAGCCACTTGGTTACAAGAGTCAGCTGTGTCTACAGTGGGAGAACTTCTGTGCTGGAGACACCCTTATGGGGCAAAAGTTGTTTCAGTGGAGCTTTTATGCTCACTGCATCTGCCCCGAGTGTGTTCCTTGTGGATCTGTTTTGTTTAGGTTAGTCCCTCTCTGGCCACTGGGTGAGGCTGGCTCCTGTATCTTTAAGGAGATGTTGCTGCAGAAGCCTCTGACGCACTTGGGAGGGGCGGGGCCTCGGGGAGTTTGCCGGGCGGGGCGGAGCAAATAGCTATGGTGCTTCTCAGCCCTGCACTGAGAGACACCAGGTCTCTGTGTCCCATGTAATTGCTGTAAGCAACGCTGAGAGAAACCCGTTTTGGGTTTCCTCCCGGTGCCCGTCAGTCCCCCTTCTCTGGGTGTCTGTGGGACCTCAGAAACTCGCCTGGAACTGGAGTTCAGAGCCGCTGGGAGCTTGTGGCTCTCTCCGTTTTGGAAAAGAACCGCGACCTCCGGTACCATCCCTTCCCCGAGCCCGTGCGCACGCCTCCGTACCTCTGTACTTTGCTTCCGCCACTCCTCTGAGTCTCAGACTCTTCTCTAGTTGTAGGATTTTCACTCAGCCAGCCGTCCTGTGGGTGCGAGTGGTGTCCGTGTGTTCTTTTCGTGGTTTTTCTGAAATAGTTGTTCACAGCTGCATTTACGGTGTCTACCCTATGCTGCCATCTTGTTTCTCAGTGTGGAGAAGTAGATTCTGGAGTCAGACTGCCCATGTTTGATTCTGCTTCTCTGCCCCTTACAACCATGTCGCTAGAGGCAGTTTAATCGGAGCTGAGCTGAGCGGGCGCAGCTTCACTTTTGCTCCTGCCGCAATGGAAAGGGCTGTTTACTCAGGTCCGTGATTGGCGGCTGCCATGTTGGCTGGGCTAATTTGCATCTATCTCTCTCTTTTTTTAGTGTCCTGTAGTTTTCAGAATACAGGTCTTTTACCTCCTTAGTTAAGTTTGATCTTAGGTATCTAATTTTTTTGGTGTGATTTATTAATCTCTCTTTCTGTAAGTTCACTATTGGTGTATAAAAATGTAATAGAAATCTTGGCATTAATTTTGTATCCTGCTACATTGCTGAATTCATTTATTAAGCCTACTAGTTTTTTATGGAGTCTTTGGGGGTTTTTTTATGTACCATATCACTTCATCTGTGAATAAGGACAGTTTTACTTGTTCTTTTCTATTTGGATGCCTTTTACTTCTTTTTCTTGTATTATTGCTATGTCAAGCACTTCCACAACTGTGTCAAATGGGAATTGTGAGAGTGGGCATCCCTGTCTTGTTCCTGTTCTTATGTGAAATGGTTTTTAGTTTTTGCCCATTGAGTATGATATTGGCTGTAGTTTTGTCATATAAGGCTTTTATTATGTTGAGATATGATCCCTCTATTCCCATTTTGCTGAAGGTTTTTATCAAGAAAAGTTGTTGGATTTTGTCAAATGTTTTTTCTGCATCAATTGATATGGTGATGTGATTTTTATTTCTCAACTTGTTTATGTGATGTATCACGTTTTTTGATTTGCAGATATTGAACCATCCTTGCTGGGATAAATCCTACCTGATCATGGTGTATGATATTTCTGATGTCATGCTAGATCTGATTTGCTAGAATTATATTGAAGATTTTGGCTATCTATGTTCATGAGTGATATTGGCCTATAATTCTCTTTCTTTGTGCTGACTTCATCTAGTTTTGGTGTTAGGGTAATGATGACTTGATAGAATGAGCTTGGAAGTGTTACTTCCTCTTGAATTATTTGGAATAGTCTGAGGAAGATAAGTTTTAGTTCTCCCTTGAATGTGTGGTAAAACTTCCATGTAAAGCCATCTGGCCCCGGGATTTTGATTGCTGGAAGTTTTTTGAAGACTGCTTCAGTTTTCTCCATAGTTATTGGCCTATTAAGACTTTTAGATTATTCCTGATTGAGTCTTGGAAGGTTATATTTTTTTAGGTATATGTCCATTTCCTCTAGGTTATCTAATCTGTTGGAATAGAGTTGTTCATAATATTTTTTTTTAACAATCTTTTGTCTATCTGTGGGGTCTGTTGTTATTTCGCCTCTTTCATTTCTGATTTTGTTTATTTGGGTCCTCTCTCTTTGCTTCTTGGTGAGCCTGGCTAGAGGTTCATCAGTCTTGGTTTTATTGATTTTTTGTACTATTTTTGTTTTTAGTCTCTATGTCATTCATTTCTGCTCTGATCTTTGTTATCTCCTTCCTTTTGGTTACTGTGGGCTTTTCTTGTTGCTCTCTTTCTATTTCTTTAAGTTGTAGAGTTAGATAATTTATTACCTTTTTAAAAAATATATTTTATTGATTTTTCAGAGAGGAAGGGAGAGGGACAGAGATCTAGAAACATCGATGAGAGAGAAACATCGATCACTTGCCTCCTGCACACTCCCTCCTGGGTATGTGCCCATAACCAAGGTACATGCCCTTGACTGGAATCAGACCTGGGGCCTTTGAGTCTGAAGGCTGATGCTCTATCCACTGAACCAAACTGGTCAGTGCTACTTTTTTTTTTCTTTAGGTAGGCCTGTAGAGCTATGAACTTCTCTCTCAAAACTACTCTCACTGTGTCTCATAGATTTTGGATTGTTGTTTTTTCATTGTTATTTGTTAACAGGATGCTTTTATTTCTTCTTTGATTTCTTTGGTAACCCAGTCATTGTTTAATAGCATGCTATTTAGCCTCCAAGTGTTTGATTTTTTTCCCCATTGTTTTTATTGTAGTTCATTTCTAATTTTATGCTATTGTGGTCTGAGATGATGTTTAATATGATTTCTATCTTATTAAATTTGAAGAGACTTTGCCTGTGTTCCTGTACATGGTCTATCTTTGAAAATGACCTGTGTGCACTTGAGAAGAATGTATATTCTGTACCTTTGGGGTGAAATGTTCTGAAGATGTCAATTAACTCCATCTGATCTAGTGAGTCATTTAGGATTGCTGTTTCTTTGCTGATATTTTGTTTAGAGTATTTATCCAATGGTTTCAAAGGGGTATTAAAGT
The DNA here is from genome assembly GCA_004026665.1 of Murina feae. Classification (NCBI taxonomy): domain Eukaryota; kingdom Metazoa; phylum Chordata; class Mammalia; order Chiroptera; family Vespertilionidae; genus Murina; species Murina feae. The sequence continues at coordinate 22,670 of PVJC01023907.1, read as the reverse complement.
CATCTACTATGACTGTGCTGCTATCAAGCTCTCTTTTTATATATTCAACAAGTTCTTTTATGTGTTTGGGTGCTCCTGCATAGAGTGAATATATGTTTATCAGCATTATTACCCTCTTGCTGAATTACTCTCTAGTATATGAAATATCCTTCCTTATCTCTTCTTATGGCCTTCACTTTGAGGTCTAATTTGTCAGATACAAGTGTTGCTACCTCAGCTTTTTTTTTCATTTTCATCCTTTCCCTATCAGTCTGTGTGAGTCTCTTGTTCTGAGGTGGGTCTCTTGTAGACAGCATATGTATGGGTCATGTTTTCTTGTCCATTCAGCTACCCTATGTCTTTTTTGGAACATTTAATTCATTTACATTTAAGGTTATTATTGACTAGAGGCCCAGTGCACAAAATTCATGCATGGGTGTGTGTGTGTCTCTCAGCCCAGCCTGCACCCTCTCCAATCTGGGACCCTTTAGGGCAGCCAGACATCCCTCTCACAATACAGGACTGCTGACTCCTAACCATCCACTTGCCTACCTGCTTGATTGCTCCTCACCACTTCTGCCTTCCAGCTTGGTCACCCCTAACCACTCCCATGACAGCCTTATCAATACTTAACTGCCCCCCCTGCTGGCCCAATTGCCCCTAACTTCCCTCCCCTTCTGGCCTGATTGCCCCTAACTGTCCTCCCCTGAATGTCTGGTCACTCCCAACTGCCCTCCCCTGCAGGCCTGGTCCCCCACAACTTCCCTCTCCTGCTGGCCGGTGTCTTCCAAACTGCCATACCCTGCAGGCCTGGACCCCACAACTGTCTTCCCCTGCAGGCCTGATTCCCCCCAACTGCCATCCCCTGCTGGCCATCTTGTGGTGACCATCTTGTGTCCATATAGGGGTGGCCATCTTTGACCACATGAGGGTGGCCATCTTGTGTGTTGATGAGTGATGGTCAATTTGCATATTACTCTTTTATTAGATAGGATGGTTACTTGTTTGTTGCCATTTTTATTATTTATGCTGTGTTTCTCCTTCCCTCCCTATTTCTTATTTTTAGAGCAGTTCCATTTGCATTTCTTGCATTGCTGGTTTCACAGTAATAAACATCCTTTGCTCCTTTTCTCTATGAAGCTCTGATTTCACCTTCAAACTTGAATAATAACCTTGTTATTTATTATTTGATTCAGTCCAATGTTTTGCATAACTTGTATATTTCATTCAATTCCCTTTTGGCCTGATGTTTTCCTGTTGAGAAATAAGTTGATAGTCTAATGAGAGATCCCTTATAGGTAACTTTTTGTCTCTCTCTGGCAGCCTTTAAGATGTTTACTTTTATGATATCTCTTGGTGTCAGTCTTTTTGGTTTCATCTTATTTGGAACTCTGTGAGCTTCTTGACTTTTGTGGGTTTTTTCTTCCCAATTTCAAGGATGTTTTCTGTCATTATTTCTTCAAACAGATTTTTTATTCCTTGTTCAGTTTTCTCTACTTCTGGAACCCCTATTATGTGGATGTTTTTTCATTTCTTGTAGTCCCAAAGTTGGCCTATGTTCTCCTCCTATTTTTTTAACATTTTTTTCCAGTAGCTGCTCTGCTTGGTTGTTTTTTCTCTCCTGTATTCTAACTCACTGATGCAGTCTACAGCTTCTTCTAATCTATTGTTGAGGCTTTCTATTTTGTTCTTTATTGCAGTGGTGTTGCTCTTCATTTTTTTCTTGGTTCTTATTCATTTCCTCCTGATTTATGCACATGTTGTTGAATTTTTCTTCCATCTTTTTCAACATCATTATGACCATTGCTCTAAATTCTTTCTCTGACAAATTGCTTGCCTCCATTTATTTTACTTCCTTTTCTGGTGATTCCTCCTTTTCTTTCACAAGGGGTCTGTTTCTTTGTCTTCCCATTTTCACTCTTCTCAGGGTGTTTTGTTATGTGACTCACTCTCTAATATTTTGACTAAAAGGCACAAAATACAACTCAACAAGACATGACACAGAGGGATGAAAACACAAGTGTTTTCACAACAAAAATAACCCCAAATAAAGGTAAGGTAAAGGAATTGAATGAATAGGGGAATGGCCATGGTTCAATATAGAGGACATAGAAAGAGAATGAGTGTATAAAAAGAAAAACAAAAATTCTCAATATAAAAAAGATTTCCCCTTTCTTTAATCTATATATCTATATATTCATCTATTCTTGGAAAAGAATAGAGTAGGGAGCCAATAGGTCTGAGTTTGGTGAGTGAAACTAATTAAGCTATTAGTAGAAGAGAACAAGTGAGAAGAAGAAAAATGAAAGCATAAAAACAAACAAACAAAGAAACAAACAACAGCAACCAGAAAAAATTGGCTAGCGAAGAAAGAGAAAAGAGAAGGGTGCATGGACTTGGGTCAGGGGAGGAGAAATTAGATATATGAGTAATCCAATGGAGACTACTATAATAGTAATACATCAATAGAGCAGGTGAAGAAGATCAATTTTTATCAAGAAGTAATAAGTAAGGAGAGAGAAAAAGTAAAGGAGGAGCAGGAGAAGAGAAGCAGAATGAAAAAGGGGGAAGTGAGGAAGGGAGGGTTGGCATAAAAGAAAAAATGAGATAGCATAAAATAACAATAATAATAATAATAATAAATAAAATAAAATGTAGAACACTAATCCAAAAAAAATAAATAAAATAAATTTACATATATATATGCCTAAGCAACCGTCCAACTGTGAGATCAGCTGACTGGCTGGTAGCTATGTTGCATTATGACCACAAGGGGGCACTCAATGCCAGATCTGCCCAGTGACAGCAACTTTGCAGAGTGCCCTCTCGCACTCCGGGACCCCTCAGGGGATGTCACACTGCCAGCCTTGGCTCAATTTTCACAGGCCATGCCAAGGGACCCCACTGGTGTATGAATTTATGCACTGGACCTCTATTAATAATAATAATTAAATTTAGACTTTCAAAAATGGCGGCTGGCAGGGCGGAGGTGAGGGATAGGGAATGAGTGAGTGAAGGGATGAAAGGAGAGTGTGTGGAGGTGTGTGGTGTGTGTGTGAGAGAGTGAGGGACAGTTAAATACAGCAGGAATGGCAGAGGCTGGCAGAGGAGGTTCTCTGGGACAGGGAGAGACTGCCACCACTGCGAACATTCCCCAGATTGTGGGACTCAGCATGGAACCCACGACATATTGAAGGGGAAAGCGGCCTCTTCTAGGAATTCATCAGCACAACCATCCAGACAAGCCTGAGACACTGCCTGCACAACCCGGCAGCCACTCTAGCCAAAATACTGCTGCCTCATCCACATACTAGCAGACCTGGGGATCTCCACAGCCAACAGAGCACTGGAACACCACGCAGAAGCAGTAAGTGCAGCCTCCTTCTCTCCAGCGCAGATCTCTGACCTCGCATTCACACACATTCGTGCATCTCCAGCGCACTGGTCATCGCATTTGTGCATATCTGCACTCAACTTGCCAAGGCACACTGCTACATAGACTTCTGTTGGGAGTCACCGTGAGATCCACCTCGGTGTGATTTTGTACAGACACAAGCGTACTGCCTCCCAGTAGAAATTCTGAATTCAGAAATTCTGAATTCTCTCTGTCTGAATAATTGCCCACACACTCCCAGCTGCACAACTGTAGCACAGTGCCAGGGCCCTTTAGCGCCAGAACCCCTCAGTGTGCAGCAGAGCTCAGTGCTGGCAAATGCTCACAGTTGCTCAATCCCCTTGAGCCCATATTCACAGGGCATGTTGGGAAGCCGCAGTGAGCCTCCACTGGGTCCAATCTTGGACAAACAAGGACACACTCCCCTGGGCAGTAGAAGTTCTGAATTCACCCATCCTGGACACCTGCTAAAAGACACCTCGATTAAGCCTCCCAGAGCCCTGCAGAGGGCTTCACTGAGCCTGCCCTAGCAAACTCACTGCAGGTGCTCCTGTGTGCCACCACTGGGAATGCGTGCCTATTTACCACAGGTACATCAGCAAAAATTGAGTTTCCCTACCTTACAGGGGCATAACTCTGGACACTACGTTGCATGCTTTTTTAGCGTGCAGGTCTCCCAAGGCCACCGCTCCACAGGCAGCTCTGGTGCACTGCTATGAGCCCTGCTGGACATGCACTCTAACAAACTGGGGCACATTACTGGGCTGTAGAAACACTACATTACCTCTTCTGGGATACCAACCGACAGATATGGTAAAGCAATGGCTTCAGTGCCAGGGCTTTTCTGAGTGTGTCAGCACACCCTGGGCAAACACACCACAGTTACCCCTGTGAACTGCCACTGGAATCATGTGTATCCACCACATATTGGGTCACAAGCAAAGTATCCCTAAAGTCAGGAAGATTGAAATTATACCTAGCATCTTCTCAGATCACAATGGCATAATATTAGAAATAAACTACAACAAAAATAATCCCAAAAAACTCAAACACTTGGAAGCTGAATAACATGCTACTAAATAATGATTGGGTTACCAATGAGATCAAAGAAGAAATTAAAAACACTCTGGAAACTAATGACAACAAAAACACAACAATCCAAAACCTATGGGACACAATAAAAGCAATCCTGAGAGGGAAATTTATAGCTCTACAGGCCTACCTCAAAAAACAAGAAAAAATTATAGTAAATAATCTAACTCTACAACTTGAGTAATTAGAAAGAGAGCAACAAAAAAGGCCCAGAGCGAGCAGAAGGAAGGAGATAATAAAGATCAGAGCAGAAATAAATGACATAGAGACCAAAGAGACAATACATAAGATCAATGAATCCAAGAGCTGGTTCTTTGAAAGGATAAACAAGATTGATGAATCGCTAGCCAGGCTCACCAAAAAGCAGAGAGAGGACACAAATAAACAAAATCAGAAATGAAAAAGGAGAAATAACAACAGACCCCTCAGAAATTCAAAGAATTGTTAAAAAATACTATGAACAACTCTACTCCAACAAACTAGACAACCTGGAGGAAATGGACATATTCCTAGAAAAATACAATCTTCCAAAACTCGATCAGGAAGATTCTAAAAATCTCAATTGGCCAAAAACTATGGAAGAAATTGAAGCAGTCATCAAAAGGCTCCCAGCAAACAAAAGGGCCAGACGGCTTCACAGGGGAGTTTTATGGAACATTCAAGAAAGAACTAAAACCTATCCTCCTCAGACTATTCCAAAAAATTCAAGAAGAAGGAACTCTTCCCAGCTTATTCTATGAAGCCAGCATCACCCTAATACCAAAGCCAAATAAAGACAACACAATGAAAGAAAATTATAGACCAATATTCTTCATGAATATAGATGCCAAAGTACTCAACAAAATTCTAGCAAATCGGATCCAGCAATACATCAGAGAGATCATACACCATGACCAAGTAGGATTTATCCCAGGGATGCAAGGATGGTACAACATCACATAAACAAATTGAGAGATAAAAATCACATAGTCATATCAATTGATGCAAAAAGAGCATTTAACAAAATCCAACACCATTTCTTGATAAAAACTCAGCAAGGTGGGAATAAAAGGATCATTCCTCAAGATAATAAAAGCAATATATGACAAACCCACAGCCAACATCATACTTAATGGGCAAAAACTAAAATCATTTCCCCTAAGAACAGGAATGCCCCCTTTCACCACTCCTGTTCAACATAGTACTGGAAGTACTAGCCATTGCGATCAGACAAGGAGAAGAAATAAAAGGCATCCAAATTGGAAAAGAAGAAGTAAAACTGTCCTTATTTGCAGACGATATGATACTGTACATAGAAAACCCTAAAGACTACATCAAAAAATTATTAGACTTAATAAATGAATTCGGCAATGTTGCAGGATACAAAATTAATGCCAAGAAATCTATGGCTCTTCTTTACAATAATAGTGAACTTACAGAAAGAGAGATTAAAAAAACAATCCCATTTACTATTGCACCAAAAAAAATTAAGATACCTAGGAATAAACTTAACTAAGGACGTAAAAGATCTATATAAGAAAAACTACAGGACACTGAAAAAAGAGATAGAGGAAGACATAAACAGATGGAAGAACATATCATGTTCATGGATTAGTAGGATCAATATCATAAAAATGTCCATAATTCCCAAAGCAATCTATAGATTCAATATGATCCCCATTAAAATACCAACAGCATATTTCACAGACCTAGAACGAACACTCCAAAAATTCATCTGGAATAAAAAAAGACCTCGAATAGCTGCAGCAATCCTGAGAAAGAACAATGTAGGTGGGATCACAATACCAGATATCAAGCTGTATTACAATACAGCTTGTACTGGCACAAGAACAGACATATAGATCAATGGAATAGAATAGAGAACCCAGAAATTGACCGAAACCACTATGCCCAATTAATATTCGATAAAGAAGGCAAAAGTGTACAATGGAGTCAAGACAGTCTCTTCAATAAATGGTGCTGGGAAAATTGGACAGATACATGCAAAAAGATGAAACTGGACCACCAACTCACACAGTACACAAAAATAAACTCAAAATGGATAAAGGACTTAAACGTAAGACGGGGAACCATAAAAATATTAGAGGAATACACAGGCAGCAAAGTCGCAAACATGTGCCAAAGGAATTTCTTCACTGATACTGCTCCTAGGGCAACGGAAGTTAAAGAGAAAATAAACAAATGGGACTACATCAAAATAAAAGGCTTTTGCACAGCAAAGGAAACCATCAACAAAACAACAAGAAAGCTCACTGCATGGGAGAACATATTTGCCAATGATATCACTGATAAGGGGTTAATATACAATATTTACAGGGAACTCATACAACTTAACAAAAAGAAGATAAACAATCCAATCAAAAAATGGGCAATGGACCTAAAGAGACACTTTTCAAAAGAAGACATACAGAAGGCTGAAAAACATATGAAAACATGCTCAAAGTCACTAATCATCTGAGAGATGCAAATCAAAACAACAATAAGGTATCATCTCACACCTGTCAGAATGGCTATCATCAACAAATCAACAAACGACAAGTCCTGGAGAGGATGTGGAGAAAAAGGAACCCTTCTGCACTGCTGGTGGGAATGCAGACTGGTGCATCCACTATGGAAGACAGTATGGCATTTCTTCAAAAAATTAAAAATGGAACTCCCATTTAACTCTGCGATCCCACTTCTGAGAATATATCTCAAGAAACCAGAAACACCAACCAGAAAGGATATATGCATCCCTGTGTTCATAGCAGCACAATTTACCATTGCTAAGATTTGGAAACAGCCTAAGTACCCATCAGCAGATGAATGGGTTAGAAAACTGTGGCATATCTACACATTGGAATACTATGCTGCTGTAAAAAAGAAGGAATTCTTGCCCTTTTCAACAGCATGGATGGAACTGGAGAGCATTATGCTAAGCAAAATAAGCCAGTCAACAAAAGAAAAATACCACATGATCTCACTTATTTATGGATAATAAAGACCATTATTAATTGATAAGCATAAACAAATATAGAGGCAGACCAGGATTGAACAGACTGTCAACCTACAGCTGGAAGGCCAGGGAGATTTCGGGGGGGAGTTAAGAGATCAACTGAAAGACTTATATGCATGCATATGAGCATAATCAATGGACACAAGACACTGGGGTGGGTAGGGGAGGAGGGTGGAAGATCAAGGGGAAAAATGGAGACCTATCTATCATTTGTTGTAATACTTTAAGCAATAAAACAAAAATTTTTAAAAATCAAACACTTGGAGTCTAAATAACATGTTATTAAACAATAACTGGGTTACAAGAGAGATCAAAGAGGAAATAAAGAGCATCATGGAAAAAATGACAATAAAAACACAACAATCCAAAATCTATGGGACACAATGAAAGCAGTCCTGAGAGGGAAGTTCATAGCTCTGCAGGCCTACCTCAAAAAACAAGAAAAACTGGTAAAAAATGATCTAACCCTACAACTCAAAGAGTTAGAAAGAGAGCAACAAGAAAAGCCCACACTATCCAGAAGGAAGGAAATAATAAAGATCAGAGCTGAAATAAATGGCATAGAGAACAAATAAACAATAGAAAATATCAATGAAACCAAGAGCTGATACTTTGAAAGAATTAACAAGATTGATAAACCTCTTGCCAGACTCACCAAGAAACAGAGAGAGGACCCAAATAAACAAAATCAGAAATGAAAGAGGTGAAATAACAACTGACCCTACTGATATACAAAGGATTGTTGTTGTATACAACAACTCTACTCCAACAAACTGGACAAGCTTGATGAAATGGACACATTCCTAGAAAAATACAAGCTTCCAAAATTCAACCAGGAAGAATAAAAAAACCTGAATAGGCCAATAACTACTGATGAAACTGAAACAATAATCCAAAAGCTTCCAGCAAACAAAAGCCCTGTACCAGATGGTTTCACAGGTGAGTTTTAATGAACATTCAAAGAAGAGCTAAAGCCAATCCTTCTCAGACTAATCAAAATAAATTCAAGAGGAAGACACATTTCTGAGCTCCTGATATGAAGCCTGCATTACCCTAATACCAAAACCAGATAAAGACACCACAAAGAAAGGGGATTACTGGCCAATAACCCTGATGAACATAGATGCTAAAATCCTCAACAAAATTCTAGCAAACCAGATCCAGCATTACATCAGAAAGATCGTACACCATGACCAAGTGGGATTTATTCCAGAAATGCAAGGCTGGTACAATATCTGCAAATCAATAAACGTGATGCATCACATAAACAAATTGAGAGACAAAAATCACATAATCATATCTATTGATGGAGAAAAGGCATTTGACAAAATCCAACACCATTTCTTGATAAAAACTATCAGCAAAGTGGAAATAGAAGGATCATTCCTCAACATAATAAAAGCATTATATGACAAACCCACAGCCAATATCATACTCAATAGGCAAAAATTAAAACCATTTCCCTTTAGAACGGGGAAAATACAGGAATACCCACTTTCATCACTCCTGTTCGACATAGTACTGGAAGTGCTAGCCAATGCAATCAGGCAAGAAGAAGAAATAAAAGGCATTCAAATTGGAAAAGAAGAAGTAAAATTGTCATTATTTACAGATGACATGATACTGTACTTAGAAAAGCCTAAAGACTCCATCAAAAATTATTAGACCTAATAAATGAATTTGCCAATGTAGCAGGATACAAAATTAATGCCAAGATATCTATGGCATTTTTATATGCCAATAGTGAACTTAGAGAAAGAGAAATTAAAAAAAAAATAATCCTATTTACCATTGCACCAAAAAAATTAAGATACCTAGGAATAAACTTAACCAAGGACATAAAAGACCTATATTCAGAAAACTACAGAACATTGAAAAAGGATATCGAGCAATACATAAAGAGGTGGAAGAACATACCATGTTCATGGATTGGTAGAATCAACATCATCAAAATGTCCATACTACCCAAAGCAATCTATAGATTCAATGTGATCCCCATTAAAATACCAACAGCATATTTCATGAATCTTGAGAGATCTCTTCAAAAATTCATCTGGAATAAAAAAAAAAAACAACAAAAAAACAAAAAACGAATAGCTGTGGTGATCCTGAGAAAGAAGAACAAAGTAGGAGGGATCTCAATACCAGATATCAAACTGTATTACAAAGCCACTGTTCTCAAAACGGACTGGTACTGGCACAAGAACAGACATATAGACCAATGGGTTAGAATAGAGAGCCCAGAAATGGACCCAAATCATTGCACTCAATTAATATTTGACAAAAGAGGCAAGAGCATACAATGGAGTCAAGACAGTCTCTTCAATTAAATGGTGCTGGGAAATTTGGTCAGACACATGCAAAAAAATGAAACTAGACCACCAACTTTCACCGTACACAAAAATAAACTCAAAATGGATAAAAGACTTAAACGTAAGATGGGAAACCATAAAAATACTAGAGAAATCTGCAGGTAGCAAAATCTCAGACATATGCCAAAACAATTTCTTCACTGACACAGCTCCTAGGGCAATGGAAGCTAAAGGGAAAATAAACAAATGGGACTATATCGAAATAAAAAGCTTCTGCACAGCAAAAGAAACCATGAACAAAACAGCAAGAAAGCCCACTGTATGGGACAATATATTTGCCAATGATATCTCTGATGAAGGTTTAATCTCCAACATTTACAGGGAACTCATACAACTTAACAAAAGGAAGATAAACAACCCAATCAAAAAATGGACAAGGCATCTTAATAGACACTTTTCAAAAGAGGACATAAGTAAGACTGAGAGACATATAAAAACATGCTCAAAGTCACTAATCATCTGAGAGATGCAAATCAAAACAACAATGAGGTACCATCTCACACCTGTCAGAATGGCTATCATCAACAAATGACAAATGCTGGCGAGGATGCGAAGAAAAAGGAATCCTCATTCACTGCTGGTGGGAATGCAGTCTGGTGCAGCCACTGTGGAGAACAGTATGGAGTTTTCTTAAAAAAAAAACAAACGTGAAAATGGAACTTCCATTTGACCCAGTCATCCCACTTCTAGGAATACATCCCAAGAAATCAGAAACACCAATCAGAAAGGATATATACACCCCTATGTTCATAGCAGCACAATTTACCATAGCTAAGATTTGGAATCAGCCTAAGTGCCCATCAGCAGATGAGTGGATTAAAAACTGTGGTACATCTACACAATGGAATACTATGCTGCTGTAAAAAGGAAGGAACTCCTACCATTTGCAACAGCATCGATGGAACTAGAGAGCATTATGCTAAGTGAAATATGTCATTCAGAGAAAGATAAATATCACATGCTCTCACTCATTTGTGGATTATAATGAACAACATAAACTGATGAACAAAAACTGATGTAGTGACAGAGAAGCATCCATCATATGCTCAAAACTCATAGGGAAGGTAAGGGAGGGTGGGGGTGACGGGGAGAGATCCACCAAAGGACTTGTTTGCATGCATATAAGCATAAGCAATGGATGTGGACAACTGGGGGTGAGGGTGAGTGCAGAATTGGTGGGATGAGAGGACATTGGGGGAATTAGATCACATTTGCAATATCTTAAACAATAAGGGAAAAATAATAAAATTTAAAATAATTTTAAAAATAAAATAAAGAAAAATTGTTTCTTCAGTAAGAGATAAAAAAAGTGAAGTAGTAAAGTTATTTTGCTTCCACTGAGTATTTAATGTCCCATTGGGGCTGCTCTAAGACAAATCTCCTCTGTTCTGTCTGCCACGTCTCAGTTTCCTGCTAAATAGTCAGCACCGTGTTGAATCTCCAAGGAATCCACTGCTGCTCTGTGTTAGAGACTGGACCAATCTGCCTACTTTGTTTTTCTGTGTGTTTTTATTCATATTTACACAAGCATCTATTTCTGACACAGCCTGTAGGTGGAGGTATTTATTAGTTTCCAGGACCAAATGGCCCCTCAACTCAGTCCCTGAGGGCTCTCTGGGGTATTTTGAATCTTTGTTTCCTTACTGAGCTCAAGGCTGGATGCCGCTGTGCTGCTAGGAGGGGCCTGGTCTCCAGGAGAAAAATATCTGTTCAGGGTTGGAAGGATGGGACTGTCCCAGAGCTAGCTTCCTGATTGCTTCTCCTGGTTTTGTTCCTCAGCTTCCACAAAGCCACCTTCCCCGGCACTGCAGTCTAAGTGAGTGTTTGTTATTGAAAGATCCTGGGTTTAGCCAGTAAAAGCAAGGAAATTATAAAGACAAAACAACCACATAGCTGCAAGTTTCTCTCCTCCCCAGCACTGCGCAGCCAGTGCAGAACTTCTGGGAGCAGCATCCCACAGCTGTGGTCTTAGATCTAGAGTCCCATGCTACCACCATCCCTGTGGACCCCCTTGCACAGTTGAATGCTATACATGTCCCCAATGTATGCGGACTTGTGTGCAATGCAGTCTCCCTCTGCCACTCTAGTCTACAGTGACCAGATTCCCGCTTTTGGAGGGACAGTCCCGATTTGTCCTGCATCCCGTAGCATTTTTTTAAAAAGTCCTGATTTTTGGAAAGAGACATATGTACTACTCTTTGTAGTATTTTAAGTAATAATAATAATAATAATAATAATAATAAAACAACAACCCCGGTCAATGGTGTCCCACTTTACCAATTTTAAAATCTGGTCACCTTACTCTAGTCTCAGCTGAGCAAATTTCCCCTCCAGCCCAGGTCCCCAATCCCACTGGTCTCCCAACTATTTCTGATTTTTGTGTCCCCAGAATGTCTCTCCAGCTATGTTTAATTCTCCAATTCCAGGTGCATGTTATTCAATTCAGATTTTTCTTCTATGTGTTCCATGAGAAGGCACTAGACCACTCCACCTATTCAGCCGCCGTTTTGCTTCCCCCTGGACAAACTTTTTAGGAGCCTGAGGCCAAGGATGCTGGAGTCAGTGTTCATGGGTTTGCAGCCGAGGCAGTTGGTCCCTGGCCAATGTGGGTGTAGGGTCCCGGGTGTTGTCCTAGGTCTCTCCTGGTGAAGGTGAGGCTGGGCTCCCTGTCATAGCTGCTCTCCCTTTTAAAATGGTGCAGTCTCTGCGGCAGAGCTGGCTGAACCAGGAGAGATTTGAGCAGTAGCAGAGGTTGCCCAGCTAGGGGAGCCTGGTCCACCCAGCAGTCCTATATCTCCACAGGGTACATTCCGACAGCAAATTTTCAGCTTTAACTCCAGGATCAAGGATCTTTCAGACATTTGAAAAATCCTCTCCTGCAAATATTAACTTTCTTATCTTTATAGACTCATTTGATTAAAAAAAAAAAGTGACAATTTGCTGGAAGTTTCATACATGTGTCTGAACTGAGCTGGTGTCGAGATTTTTTTGGTTCTTGTTCAGTTGTCCTGGAATGGAACATGCAAACTTAGGACTCAGGTCTCCTGAGGTATCGTGACATTGCCAAGAACAGACACTCCAATCATATGGTTACAACTGTCAAGATTATAAGGCTGGAAGGCATTGTTCTATTCATCGGTCACTATGTAGGCTTGAGATCTCGCCTTTGATGGTACTGAATATTACCACAAAGGATGTTTCTTCACTCTTACAACATGATCATCACAGCCAACTGTGGCTCTTATCTGTATCAGCTTCATTTTCTAACCCAGGTGGATAAAGCAACACCTCAGAACCACTGCATAGAGTTGTGGTTGAGATACCTCTTTTAACAAGGTGCTTCCCACTTCAGTTTTCTCACCCAAGGTCATTTGCAGACAGTTCACATTTACCACCATGGCTTACTGCAGCATCTCCTTATTTGAGGGCACTCTCTGACCACACAAGGGAAGAAGGTCACAGACTTGAAGTACCAGGAAGCGAATGCTCCAGGAGCAACCCTTAACTAATCTAGCTCTGAATTTCTGACATGTATTATTGATATTACATTTTTTAGCAATTAAGAGCAAATAATATGTGGGCTTATGTATGAAGTATTGGTCATTCAAAGACAGAATATATTCTCAATAAACTCCCTATCTTCAGGCAAGTGACCACTTTGATCCAAATTACTTCTGTGAATAACATGTAGTAAGTTATAAGAATATACTCAGTACTATAAACTTTTTGCTGGAATACAGCCATCAGAACCAAGATTAGACTCTACTTAATAGGAAATAGATTCCTATCATGGTTGGCAGGAGTGGGGTAGACTTGGAAACTTGTAAATTAACATTTTTAGATTGTTAAGCCATGTTATGAGAATTATACCCAAGGCTATATTTTAACTTTAATCCTGTCATTAGACTCTGTAGCAAATGATTTATTTTTCATTCTGAAAGTGCTATTTCTTCATTTCTATGTCTCTTAATTCATCTTCTTGTCCTGCTTGCTCAGAAAGTTATATTATAATACTCAGTGTGTGACATTCTTTTTGCTATAGTTCTGATTATAATTGCAATTCTGTAAGCTGAGATTTATGAACAGCGATGAGTATAGTGTTCAGGATGAACAGAAGAATTAGCAAATGAATTTTTAAAAGTCATCAATAAAATTCTATAATTATGAAGTTAAATTCAACATAATTAATATATTTGACATTATATATTTTTTCCATATTACAGAGGAAAGTCATTGAGTATCTTTAGCCTTTCTAAGTAGACAGTCCTGCTAATTATAGCAATTTCTCACTATTTGCTGGAAAACATTTTTTATGTCAATCCCAGGTAACCTTTATTTTAAAAGTATCAGTGGGGTGAAAATGGTCAGGTCATTTAAATACCTATTCTCAAGTATCTTTTTTGATTTTCTGAATTTCTTAATTATTCTTCTTTAGTTTTTTATTTGATCATGCTTAAAGAAATATGTAAACAAAAATATAGATGCACATAACATTTCTAATGCGAATACATTTTTCTAAGATTGACAATGTATTTTCCCTTTTCATGCACTCCCATGAAACAGACAATTAAAGCACGCAAGAATACCAGTGATTACTCAAATAACAAATATAGAAATTATATTTTTCTCTTCTCAGGACGGCTCCTACTCAGGTAACCTATGAGACACATAGAATCTCAAAAGAGATGCAATTAGACTTACATTGATATACCCAAAGTTCAGGATCTCCAATAACCCACCAGGAAGAAGCAGAGCCCGATGCAAAAGCAAGAGAATTTTATTTGTGCTATAGTGCAGCTCTATCTCCAACCATCACCAAAGCAGTGACGGGAGAGAGAGAGCGCGCCAGGAGAGAACAAAGAATTTACAGGGGGTCTGGGTTGTGGGCAGGGGGAGCGCTCGTGGCCTCCGGCGATTGGTCAGGGGTCCAAGTCAGGGGTCTGGTTACACAGGGGGGCTCAGGTCAGTTGCCCAATTTGGACTGAGTCCACTTCTCTGCGTTTTAATTGGCAGGTATAGGCAACTGTTTACATTCTTGGTTTGTTGGGAGGGGAAGCAGAGAATGTTGCAGGATGGCAGTTGCAGAACAAAGGAAACATTATAAGAATATATCATCAGAACATAGTAATATAAAAGTAACAAAAAAAGAACTACTTCAGGGAGTCAATTTAGCTCAGTTCTATCAATATCACAAAGGGTCTTAATTTACATATTTAAAGTAAATAACTCATCATTTAGGTCAATCTGTTTAGAAAGCCAATAAAACCATTAATATAATTATTTATACTGTTTTATTAAGTGAAGTAAGCTTCATTACAAGTGGGGCTATTTGAAATGTTTTATTTCTGAGCTAAACCATTAAAATATTTCATTGATTTAAATAAAATTATTTATTTAGTCAATTATTATGCAACTAATTCAGCAAATTATTAAGTAAAAAAGCCTTCATAACACTGTTGACTTCTCAGGCTTGAGTAGATTTAAAGCATAATCAGAAAGCTTATTTTTTAGTACTTTAATCAATTTCACTTGTGTATACTGGACAGTCTCAAAATTATCCAATTATCTACGTGTCAAAGTATATTTCCTTAAATCACTCACAGGGCTTATTTTTGTGAGAAAGTAAGAGTTTTTGAATGAAAGTCAATCTGCAAAATAATATAGCCCAGTTTAGTCTCTGACCAAACAATATAGAATGTAAATATTTCATCAGGTTGTTTACATTCTTCTGATTTATCAAAGAATGTGCATGTACGCACACACACATACACACACAAAGATGATTTTACTTGAGAATACTTCTAGTCTCCCTCCACCTGAGTGCCACACTTGAATCCAAATTAGTGCAAACATTAATCTGTTTTCAAAAGTACTAGAAGATGGATACATTTTAGGAAGAATGAGAGTCAGTAAGATGTCATGCTGTAATTGCAGTCTTCAACTATCTTCATTGGAATTAAGAGCAATTTATAATTTTCTACCGCTGATCATTTTTCCTTTGATCATGATGATAAATATTGTGCTACTTATTTTTTTTTTACCTCCAGGCTTAATAATTATAAAATTTTAAACATGTCTTATTTTCCCTATTTTTGCAGTTCTCTCCTTAGTAGGTGATTCTTCTCTAAATTGTTTTAAAGTCTTACAATTTTTAACTTATCGAATTTTAGCAAGTGCTTGCTTATCTTTTCTGAGTTTGGCAAAGGATGGATAAAATTCAGAGTTGCCCTGACTGGTTTTGCTCAGTGGATAGAGTGTCAGCCTATGGACTGAAGGGTCCTGGGTTCGATTCTGGTCAAGGGCATGTACCTTGGTTGTGGGCACATCCCCAGGAGGGGGCATGCAGGAGGCAGCTGATCGATTTTTCTCTCATTGATGTTTCTAACTCTCTATCCCTCTCCCTTCCTTTATGTAAAAAAAGTCAATAAAATATATTTTTAAAAAATTGAGGGTTGGCTATTATGGATAATTTCATTAATTAATGGTTACAAAAAAATCTACTTTATGCTAGGAACTATTCCAGAGGCTGGGGACACAATAGTGAACAAGGCAGACACATGCATAGAGTTTACATTTAACTGGGACTTGCCTGTATTATAGTTCTTTAAAGTTCTTTTTTTTTTTTTTTTTTTTTTTTTTTTTTTTTTTTTTTTTTTTTTTTTTTTTTTTTTTTTTTTAAAGTTCTTTATTAAAAAGACAAAAATTTGAGATTATAATCCAGTATTTTATCCATCTGATCTCTTAGCTGCTACTCCCTTTGTTGAATCTGTGATGGTAATGAATTGGAAGAAGAAAAGTGTGACACTACTGAATTTACTACACAGAGTGATGGTTGAAAATGTGCTTGTAGTAATAGAAAATTAGTATAAGGGAAAGCCTAAGGGCCATATTCCTTTATGTTTGTCAGCCATTACCAGTCCTTTTACATTACTGAAATTAAGTAATAGTATGTGGTCTCTGAAACTATACTTAATACAGCTGGGGGAAGGGAGAAACATACATTTATTTCAAAGGGGGAGAAAATTAGCTTTATAGACACTTTTTAAAATATTTATTATTTTATTATTGACAATATTACACATGTCCCTTATTGCCTCCTTTTGCTCACCTCTACCCAGCCCTTATCCTATCCCAAGCTTTTGGCACACTATTGTCTGTGTCCATGGGTTATGCATATCTCTCTATATAAAGAGCCAGGGTCTCTAACAATCAAACGACTGGATGGGTGACTACACACCAGGCTAGGGAACTGAAGGAGCGGGAGCTGTGGGCCTCCAGCTGCTCTAGGCGTGGTGGCTGGGAAGAGGGAGCTATGGACTCAAATGACCAAAGGACTGGTCTGGCTCTCACAGCGTGGTGGCGAGGGGGTGAGGAGGTTGAGGAACCTCATGGGGCTGGGGTTGTGTGCATGGGGCTTCGTGGGCAGTGAGGCAGATGAGCCAGGTTGAGGCCAAGGAGCCTCGTGGGGTGGGGCGGTTAATGTGGAGCTTCCCAGGGTGGCTGAGGCGGAGGATCATTACAGGGCGGGGGAAGCAAGCATGGAGCGTCAAAGGGCAGCAGAGGCAAGGTGGAGGAGCAGGGTGGGGGCTGTGACTGTGGAGATTCCCAGGGTAGCTGAGGTAGAGGAGCATTGCAGGGCAGGGCAGTGAGGGGTGGCAGAGGCAAGGTGAAGGAATGGGATGGGGCTGTGAGTGTGGAGCCTCCTGGGGTGGCTGAGGTGGAGGAGCGTTGCTGGGTGGAGCATTGCGGGGCTGCTAAGGCACAGGAGTGTTGCAGCATGGGGGTGGCTAAGGCTAAGTAGCATCAAGGAGCAAGAACTGTTAGTATGGAGTGTTGCAAGGCAGCAGAGAGGGGGTGGGGGCTGTGACCATGGAACTTTGTGAGGCAGCTGAGGAGTAGTATCATGGGGCTTGGGCAGCAGAAGCCGAGGAGCTTCACAGGGTGGAGGCTGCTAGCGTGGAGTTTCATGGGGTGGCTCAGGTGGAGGAGCATAATGGGACATGGGTAGCTAGGATGAGGAGCCTTGTGGGGCGGGGGCTGTTAGCATGGAGCTTCGCAGGGTGGCTGAGATGGAGGAACTTTACAGGGAGGGGGTGCCTGAGGCTGAGGAGCCTCTCGGGGTGGGGGCTGTGAGCATGGAGAATCACAGGGCAGAGGCTACAGAGGTGGAAGAATGATGCTGGGCAACAGACATGGCTCTGATTGCAGCTATTCCTAGGGACCCCACATGATTTAATCATGAGCTGAGCCTCTAGTCTATCTAGTTTAATAAAAGAGTAATATGCAAATTGACTCTCACTCCATTATACCTAAGCCACGCCCACCAGCCAAGCCATGCCCACCAGCTAATCAGAGCAGCTGTATGCAAATTAACCCAGTCAAGATGGCAGCCAGCAGCCACGGAGCTAGAGCAAACAGGAGGCTTCCGTTGCACCAGCAATGGAGGAAACTGCCTACCTAGGCTGGCTGAGGTCTCCTCTTAAGGCAACAATGTTTCAATTATAGAAGCCATGGAGCTGAAGCAAACAGGAGGCTTCTTTGCCTGCCTAGGCCTCTGCTCAAGGCAACAAAGTTTCCATTGTAGACGATAAATAAACCCCAGAAACCTGATTCCAGCCAGCCTCACTGGGACATTGGGTCAATGGGAGGTGTGGGCAGCCTGAAAACAGCCCTCAGTCCCTCACACATGCTGGCCAGGTACCCCAGTAGGGACCCGAATTTCTTAAAGGACTATGGACAGCCTGAAAACACCCCTCAGCCCCTCACCCAGACTGGCCACACTCCCATGGGGTGAGTATCCCCATTGGGGGGCTTGACCAGCCTGCAAACAGCCATCAGCCCCTCACCCAGGCTGGCCAGACATGCCAGGAGGTGGACATCCCCTCAGGGATCCCAGACTATGAGAGGACACAGTCCAGGCTGAGGGACCACCCGAGTGCACAAATTTTTGTGCACTGGGCCCCTAGTATCCCTAGTGTGTGTGTGTGTATATCTATATATCTATATCTATATCTATATCTATATCTATATCTATATCTATATCTATATCTATATCTATATCTATATCTATATCTATATCATCTATATCTATATCTATATCTATATCTATATATCTATATCTATATCTATATCTATATCTATATCTATATCTATATCTATATCTATATCTATATCTATATCTATATGGCCTATATGACTAAACAACTGATTATATGTCAACTGGTCACTATGATGCTCACTGACAGTGAGGGGACAGACATTCAATGCAGAAGCTGCTCCTGGTGGTCAGTGTGCTCCCACAGTGGGAGCGCCATTCAGCTGATCAACAGGCACCAGATGCAGGGCTCATGACTGGGGAGCACCGTGGAGGTGGCACAAGCCTCTCCTACTTGGGGACTGACTCCCACTTGGGGCGTGAGCCTGGGGCAGGTGCAGCAGGGCCGGAATGAGCAGAAGCAGTAAGCAGGAGCAGCAGGCAGCATTGGACTGCCATTTTTAGCCCAATCCTTGCAGGCCACGGCAAGGGACCCCACCGGTGCATGAAGCCGTGCACTGGGCCTCTAGTAAGTATGTAAGTTCTTTTGTCAATCTCTTCCCATTCACCTGCCACTCCCTTCTGGGATATGTCAGTCTGTTCCATGTCTCTGGATTTATTTTGTTGATCATTTATATTGTTCATTAGATTCCACAAATAAGTGAGATCATGTAATATTTGTCTTTCTCTGACTTGTTTATTTCACTTTTTATATATGGTTTTAGAACTGCTGCTTAAAATGATTTCCCCAAGGTGCTTAGAGTTACTATTTTGAGCATCTCAAAATAGTACTAACATGCATTGTGTGTTTTCAAAAAATGTTATCTTGCATATATGTTTTTAAATATTTTTATAAAAATAGAAAGGCCAAGGATATTAGAGTTTTATTAAATGCTTTTCAGAGTAAAAGAAAGTTCAAATGCACTCAGAAGGCAAACATTCCATTTTAAAACTTTATTTACTAGAGGCCCAGTGCATGAGATTTGTGCACTCAGGGGTGAGGGAGTGCCTCAGCCTGGCCTGCGCCCTCTCACAGTCCATGACCCCTCAGAGGATGTCCACCTTCTGGCTTAGGCCTGCTCCCCAGGGGTTTGGGCCTAAGCTGGAAGTCAGACATCCCTCTGGAAGCCTGGGAGTCCTCAGGGGATGTCCACCTGCTGCAGCTGGACATCCTTAGTGCTGCCAAGGAAGTGAGAGAGGCTCCAGCCACTGCTGCTGTGTTCACAGCTGCCAGCCCAGCTTGTGGCTGAGCAGAGCTAACTCTGTGGGAACACATTGACCACCAGGGGGCAACTCCTACATTGAGCATGTGCTCCCTGGTGGTCAGTGCACATCATAGAAGTGGTCTTTTTGCCTTAAGGGTCAATTTGCATATTACCATTTTATTATATGGGATTACTGAAAAATTAATTAAGTTAATATGTATATACTACAGGCCCAGTGTGTGAAATTCATACACAGGTGAGGTCCCTCCACCTGGCCAGCAATTAGGGCCAATCAGGGCCATCTCTCCCAATCCTGATCAAGGCTGATCGGGGTCAGTGGCTTGGGAGAGACTGTGGGAGGGACCATGGGAGTGCTCTAGGGCATGTGTGGCCCCATCTTGCCCAGTCCTGATTGGCTGGACCCCAGCAGCAAGCTAACCTGCCAGTCAGAGCTTCTGCCCCCTGGTGGTCAGTGCACATCTTAGTGACCGGTCAGTTGACCACTTAGTCAGACACTTAGCATATTAGACTTTTACAGTTATAGATTGCAACTCATGGCACGGAATGCTCAGCATGTACTTTCCTTCCAGCCCCTCGTCTTGGAGACCTCATGTCCTTCTAAGGCTCTACTCAGCCTTTTCAGCTGCTACATAAAGTAAATTGCATTGAGTGCATGGAAACTTTTTGCAGGCCTCACGAGTGTGTCTTTACTTCGCTGCAGTTCCGATTACCCCAACTTAAGGAGAGACACCCTCATTTATCAGGTAACACCATCCTGATAAGAACCCTGCTCAGTCTACTGCAGTGGTTTTAAATAGTTCATGGAATTGGCTCAGTGGATAGAGCCACAGCCTGTAGACTGAAGGGTCCTGGGTTTGATTCCAGTCATGGGCACATTCCTGGGTTGCTGGCTCATTCCCCAGTAGGGGGATTGTGGGGAGCAGCAGATTGATTCTCTCTCATCATTGATGTTTCTATCTTTCTCTCCCTCTGCCTTCCTCTCTAAAATCAAAAATATATTAACAAAAATAAAAATAAATAGGTCATGAATCAAACATCACTGCTCTCCATACACCCAGGCCCTTCACACCCTCTTTTGTCTTTGTCCCCCCCCCACACACACACACACACACCCTGCTGGGATCTGTAAAATGGAGTCAGGATTTCTACTTCAACCAAGGGCAACTCTTCCATGAGTCCTACTTCCCCGCCCATCTATGTCCCCATTCCTGTGGTGTATTTCTTTCT
Source organism: Murina feae (assembly GCA_004026665.1). Lineage (NCBI taxonomy): Eukaryota > Metazoa > Chordata > Mammalia > Chiroptera > Vespertilionidae > Murina > Murina feae. Next base: position 1,351 of record PVJC01023907.1, on the reverse strand, counting down.
CCTGCCCCTCCATCTAACTTGGTGGGCCCTGATCTGCCTCCTCTTCCTGTGACCTCCTGTCTGCAACCTCCCCCTTTCTCTTCTTGGGGGCAGAGTTCCCCACAGGCTGTGTGGGGCTGTGTGGGGTGGTGCATGTTGTCCAGGGTGGGTGAGCAGGTGCCAGTGAGGCAGAGCAGGTAGGGCTGTGTGGGCCTTTTGGCTGTGCAGAGCTGTGCAGGGCAAGCCCAGGTGGGGCCTGGGAGGAGGGAGGGATATGAATCCTGTCCCATGGGAGAGGCACCAAGCTCCTTGGCTGCTCCCTCCAAGCAGCTTTTCTAGGCCCCTGCACAGCTGTCACCCTTTTCCTCTCGTTGCTGCATCCCAGGGAGCCCTTGGCTAGGGCTGGTGCACCTGGCTTGTCAACCACTCCCCCCTCCCCTGTAATGCTGCTACCCATTCTCCTGAAGTAGTTAGTGAAACTTAATGAATAAAAATAAGCAGCTCTGAAGATTATAAATTGCACACTAAGAACACTACAGGCTGCAGAGGGCTGCACAGTCCACAGGTCATAGGTAGCAGCCTCCCACACCTGACTCCCGCTCCCACCTGCCTCCACCCAGGGCTCAGGCCAAACCCTGGGAGCTTCCTGATGGCTTTAACCTCACACCTCACTTTCCAGTCCAGCCCACCAGTGCCCACAGCAAGCTAAGCTATTGGTTGGAGAATTTGCCTCCTGGTGGTCAGTGCATATCATAGCAATTGGTCAAGGGGTCAAACTCCCAGAGGAACTCTGGTCGAGGGTACAATTTGCACAATAGGCTTTTATTTAAGGTGACCAGATTTTAACATTGGTAAAGCGGGACACCATTGACCACTTGGCCTCTGAAAACTGTATATTCCCTTCCCATTCCCTCGCCGTTCCCTAGTTTGTCATGCATTCTTTCCAAAAATTGGGACGTTTTTAAAATGCCATGGGATGTGGGACAAATTGTTAAAAATTGAGACTGTTCTGCCAAAAGCGGGACATCTGGTCACCTTACTTTTATTATATAGAATGAAAAGAAATATGACCTAATATAATAAAAGAGTAATATGCAAATTGACCATTACCCAAGACACCTAAGACACGCCCACCATCCAAACCACGCCTCCCAACCAATCAGAGCAGCTGTATGAAAATTAACCCAGTCAACATGGAGGCCAGCAGCTATGGAGCTAGAGCAAACCAGAGGCTTCTGTTGCAACTGCCTGCCTAGGCTGGCTGAGCCTCTGCTCACAGCCACGCCCACCAGCCAAGCCATGCCTCCCAGCCAATCAGAGTGGCTGTATGCAAATTAACCCAGCCAAGATGGAGGCCGGCAGTCATGGAGCT